>CAUYQU010065877.1:0-89114 GCA_963574635.1 Cheracebus regulus | reverse complement strand
TTTTTTTTTATCACAAAGAAGGTGCTTTATGGAAATAGTCTACATTTTAAGTAGGAAAAAGCAGAATAAAAACTGCATACACAATATGATTTGTATTTTTTTAACTAGATACCTAGATAAAAGCAAAACAAGAACTATACCAAAATTTTTTAAATTATTACCTCTTGGCAGTGGGTGTTTACAGAGATTTCTTGGGTTGCCTTATGCTTTCCAAATATTCCAACAACATGATGTAATCCATACCATATTTAATTATGTATCATCATATAATTGTTTTTATAAATTTTAGTGAGATTTTTTAAAATTAACTTTAAAGATATAAAATTGTTTTTAAAGTGCCACTTAAATGTTAAAATAATTAAAAATATATTTTGGAATGTTATTCTGAAAGATCATATACTTTAATAGATATTGAAAAAGTTGAAAAATAAGAGTTGAAATATGCTTCCAAGAACATGACAACTAAATTTAATATTGTGTGCTGGATGGAATTCTGAGACAGAAAATGAATATTAGGTAGAAAGAAAGGAAATATGAATGAAATGTGGACTTCATTTATTCCAATGTTTTAATATTGGTTTATAAGTTGTGGCCAATATAGTTGTGACTAATGATAATAAAAGTTGCTAAAGACATTAAAAATTGGGCATGGAGTATTTGGGAAGTCTTGGCACTGTCTTTACAACTTTTCTTTTTTTATTTTAAGTTCCAGGGTAGATGTGCAGGATGTGCAGGTTTGTTACATAGGTAAACGTGTGCCTGGTGGTTTACTGCCTCTGTCAACCCATCACCTATAAGTCAAAAACTATTATAAAATGACCCAATCATTTAAAAAAATGCTTCCAAGGGGTCTTAGAACACCGTGTACACCATTTTGTGCTGCTATAACAGGGTACAAAAGACTGTATAAATTGTAAAACAAATAAACAACAACCAAAAAAAACAGGCATTTATTCTCTCACAATTCTGAAGTCCGGGAAGTCCAAGATCAAGGCAGCAGCATGTGATGAGGTCCTTTTAGCTACATTCTCACATAGTGGGAGATAGAAGAGCAAGAAAAGAACTTTGTGTCCTGCCCATGGCAGAAAAACAGAAGACAGAAAACTCACTTTCACAAGCTCTTTTTGAGAAAGGAATAGCACTGGATAGTCTCAGGAGGATTGACAAACCCAAACAGCAGCAAAAACAAGAACAAGGCAGAGAAACCACAGGATAACAGAAAACCCAAAGTAGGAGAGAGAAAACAGCTAAAATCCCAGTCACAGTGACATGTCCACGACTCTTCCAAGCAAACCCAAATGAGGGAGAAAGCAGTTAGTAACCAGGGGTCCTTGAAAACACCTCTTTTTCCAAAATACCTTATGATTATTCTGCCCTCTAATTAAAGAGACATCCATAAAGCAGGAATGCTGTGTGGTCACAGGAGAAGTAGGAAAATACCAGGCAGCAATTTCACATAGCAGCAAAATAGGAGCTATTGAAAATAGTTATAAGGACAAGGATGGGCCTGGGCTGATAAGATCCTAACAAACTGGATAGGGGTCAAGCAGCTGAGACTGGCTGGGTCCAATATGGCATTGCATTGGACCCATGCCCTACCCCAAACCTAATTGTATACTCATTACCATACTAAATCACACACCCACCAGTACCATGACAGATCTGAGCATGCCCATATTTAGTATAAAAATGGGTGGCACCCTAATTCTAAAATATCTCTACCCTTTTTCCTAGAAAAGCTCATGATTGTTCTATCACCTAATTAAAAGAGCCCATAAAATTAGAAACTCAAACTCCATTGTACACAACTCGTTCTCACAAACATGTCCACACTTCTCTCTTAACTCTACACTTTCACATGGCAATAAAAGCTTCTTGCCTTTCGCTTCCTTCTGACTGGTCCCTGAATTCTTTTTTGTGATGGTGTCAAGAACCTGGACGTTGGATGGGGTTAGGGTCTCCTCCACACCTGGAGACCCAGCTGAACCCTCCAGCTACATCTCTATAGTGGCATTTATGATAGTGGAGCCCTCATGACCTAAACACCTCCCATTAGTCCCCACCTCCCAAAACTGTTATATTGGGGATTAAATTTCCAACATATGATTCTGGAAGTACACAAGGTAAGTCTCAACATTCGTAAGTATTGTAAATGGATTATTTAATTTTGGAAAAAAGTAATGGATGCATGTGGCATATAATTACAACAGTATAAATAAGAAATATCTCTGTCACCTATACAAATACAACAGTAATTTTCTTCTAATTTATGTGTAGCTACCTGACTTGAACTAAAGCTCTGAGAATCATGAATCATTTCCAAAAAAATGAAAGCTAAATTCTTGTGTCTACTCACCAGAGAGCCTTCTGAACAATAAGAAGCAGTTTGATTAAAAAAATCAAAGTGTGGGTATGAGCAGATTCATCTAAGCTGTAGTTGCAGAATCTTAAACCAATCCTACTACTAAACCTCTCCAGAAGACAAGAAAACAGAAATTAACTAGTGTGTTGCTAACCCATGATACTATAATAAAACACTGATGTTTTAAATGTGCTAAATATCTTAGCAAGCTATTCTTTGCTTGATCTCTAAATTTGCTAGTGTAGGGGACTTGTGAGCTCTGTACAACCATATCTACTTGTTGAATTTTTTGATGCTTTCCTATGACTACTCACTTTTTAAAGATTATATTGGCCAATGTGGAAAGATAAGAAAAACAAATGTGAAGGATGACTAATTATACTGAATTAACAGCAGCAATAGTGATCTGGCCTCCTTAGACTAAATACTGTGACTGTCTGTAGATGTTTCATTTGCTGACTGCAGAGCTCATGCATATGGAAACTGTTGATGTGGGCTCTGAAGTGGATAAGGTAGCAAGCATTTTGCAAAACTGAATGTGAAAACAGAGATGCCATTATACAGGGAGGGAACAGGTACAAGAAAAGATTAGGAATTACTCAAAGTAGTGATCAGTTAACAGCACTAAGCAGATTCAGCTAATGAGCATCTTCAACCACTAAAATGAGATTCATTGTTTAAGAATTCTCCTGGGTAATCACAGGAGACTATCAACAATTGAGATTTGGGAGCTAAACATAAGCTTATTCAAAAGGAGTGTGGACTGGATTAAAATTTGATTCTATCTAATAATGCTATGATATGTGAAAAGTCTCATTCGACTTCATTTTTTGTTTCGAGCTGGGTTTCTATGTGTGTGTGTATGTGTGTGTGTCCTATGCATCACAATATAAATAAAAGAATCATGATACACATCATCCCCAGAATCTGTTGTTCCTAGCATACTCTGCAGTAGTTTAGTAGAATTACTGATGCAGAATAGTTTATCCATAATACTCAGAATGTAATTTCTGTTTGTCTGCTTGGCAGCAAAAAATCAATTGAATGTCCAAAATATATGGTAGTATATTTTGCTTGTTTAGAAGAGAATGATGTATACCATTTTCTTATTTTTGTTTCACTCAATTTCTAATGATTTCTAGTGATTTTATTGCCCATTTTTTGTTTTTGCTTTTGTTTTCTCTCATCTAACATTGGTGAAGGATTAGGAATATGACAAAAAGGTAAAATAAACATACATTTTTGTGCCCTCTCCTGCACACACACAAAAATCACACATGGCCTGCCATTTTGTATGTCTGCTATTCTGCTGAGTTATCTGTGATAAATAAATAGATCAACAGACAAATGAAATGTAACCTTATTGATTTACTTAGATTGTACGCATTAAAATAAATGTGAAACCGGTCACAAGGGAATAACAAAACACTATTACGTTTTTTAGAAGAAACCATCACATCCTCATGAAATGATCTGTGGTTTCGAAAGGTTATTTGAGTCAATTGCATAGTCTTAAATATTATTTTAGTGTTTTGATTTTTCTCACATTTAAATTTCTAAAACAATGCTTCTGTAAAGCAACTATGTAAATGGGGCTTGCAGACCTCCAACACTAGGAGCATGACTAACCTAAGGCATAGCATCTTTACTCTGAAAATCATTGTGAGTATGGATGCACTGTTCTCAGCCAATGACTGAAGGCTGCAGAATCCTAAGAGAGGTCCAGTCTTGGGAAACGAGGAACTCCATGGACCAGCGAGATGCCTCATGGCTTCCTCAAGGCCTTGCTGAACTTGCCTACAACTGCACAACCTTTTACCTTATGGTCCAGTGAAAGACAAGATTATTTTTTTCTTCAGTTTCTGCTTGGAGTCAATTAATATTTACTGATATGATTAACATACTTGGTTTAGGTTCTGGCATCAGATTTTATGTAATGCTTTGTTTTTATTTTTTCCCCATAATCTTTTATCATCATATGTGTATTTTGATATGGAAAGGTTTGTATATTCATTTCAGTAGTGACTTTTATAGCTATTCTCATTTCTCATCCTACATTTTAAATTCAGGTTTGTGACTTGTTTCTACCATTTGCTAGCTCTGCAGTCTTTGTCAAGTATTTGACAATTTAGATGTTAGTTTTCTCAATGAAACATGGAAATGAAGATATCTTCACTTATTGGTTAATAAGAAAATTAAGTAGCAACATATATGACATACATGTTGATGTCATATATTTGATCCATTTAGATGGTTATTTGATCCATTTAGATGTTAGTTTTCTCAATGAAACATGGAAATGAAGATATCTTCACTTATTGGTTAATAAAATTAAGTAGCAACATATATGACATACATGCTAAATTAAAGGACACTTGTTAATTGTTTTATTCCTTCTGCTCATTTAAGATTTAGAGAATAATTAAGCAAAGTATTCTATATCAAATATAAGTTTGAAAAATGAACTAAACATAATTTGAATCTGTTACAAATTCTAAGCAGGTATAAGAAAGCAAAATATTTTTATCTTAGAAGATTTTTCATTACCTGAATATCTTTGAGCTGTATTGAGCACATCTTTATCTGATTAATTATAACATTTAAAGAATCTTGGAATTGGAAAAATGCATAAAATGAACTAAATATGACTAAGATCGCAGGCATTTATTTTTCTAAATGATCTCACAAATGCTTTGTAAGGCACGTGTGCGTGGTTCATGTCTACCTGAGCCCTTTTTCTGCTGAGGTCTTTTCTTCTGCCCAAATGAGGATGTCCAACTGTGTGCAGCTAGTGCAGCTATTCAAGCAGCTTTCCATCTGCTTCAGTGTGTTGAAGAAACTTCCTTACATGATCTAACTTCAAACAATCTTCAGCTCTATAACAGAAGGCTGTTAATATTGATGAAATGGCTTATTAACAGTGCAGCCACATCTGGCCATCAGGTGCTCAAACTCTACTTCCTCTTTCTGTCCTTATCTGCCAGGGCCACACTGTCTATACTCCCAGAAAAGACAATCTCTATCATTGCAGCTGTCAGATTAGAGCCCTTCAATAAAACATTATATTAAGAGGAAGGAAATTAAATGGTAAGTCTAATTTAAATGCTCTGGCATTTGCAAACATATCATTACATTCTAATAAAACTTCTGCAATAGTTTAATGAGCTTGAAGGACTCCTCGACTGAGCATGATGTTCTGTGTTGAAATAGTCTCAAAAAAGGGTGTTTAGCTCTGCCTTTTTCTGGCTGCTCTCTCCTCTCTGTTTCCCTGCCCTGTAATTTCTAGCCACATTGACCTCCACTCTGGATGTCTCTTCAACCCAGATCACGAGGTTTTGTTTAGGTTCCACCTGTCTATACCATGGACAGAAGTTCCAGACAGTGAGCTGTGGCAGTCACAGGACTGACCTTGTTTCCCTTCTCTGAGGGGGTCACTGTTCTGTGCTGTCTGTTTTCCAATGTGTCAGACAACAATTAAATTGTATATTTCATCTCATTCTTTTAGTTTTTTCAAGATAGGTGTGCAACACCAGTCCTGGCCACTCTTTTGTGGAGAGAAGTGAATTGAGAATTAACATCTTTTTAACTATAGCAATTTCCTAACATGAGGATTATACATACAGAACAGACCATAAATGCTACAAGCCCAGATTATGTACAAATTACATAAATAAGAAAAAAAAGGAAAGAAGGTAGAAGTAGAATGAGGTGATTTCTCTTACATTTTATTGCAAGGGTTAAACACCAATTAAGTCATATATAAGACAATTGAATTTATTAAAGGTGACTGAGAAATCAACATAATTATGTAAAATTGGAATGTTCAGAGAGGGAGGAGGTGAAGGGGAAAGACCATATATTAGTTTCATCATTGTTTATGGTGAAGATGCAATCAATAGTTTATAAATAAACAGAAAAAATAATAAAAACCAAGTACTTATATATTGAGAAACATAATGTGCTGACATAGACATAAATTCCAAAATATCTGTGTAAGAACAAAGTATACAAAAGAGAAAGAAGACATGAATGGCACAGGTGGAGGAAGAGATTGCATGGCGGGACACATTCTGAAGAGGTAGCCTCTGTGGGAAGGACAGAGCCCATCCTGGCTTCCAAGCCTGCTTGAGGAGGGGCTGGTGATAACAGGGAAGGTCTGGAAGCCCTGAATTGGAGATGTATATAGGGACATGGTAAAGAGTTAAACCTTCCCTGGAGAAGAGACTGAGCCTCAGAAAAGTCAACAAACGTGCCCAAGTGATATCGAAGATTCAAATTCAGGTCTGCTTCCTCCAGTGAACTTGTTCTTTCGGCCATAACATATCATCTGCCAACATGAATGATGTCATGCCTTACACATATGTAATATACTGTGTATAACAATGCATTATCTCATTACCCCACGGACCATCACTCTGAAAATCGGACAATCCCTGAGGGAAGGAGAGGTGTCACAGAAGAAAAAAAATAGCAGAAACAGACCTAAATTCCCAACATCTAGCACTTTTTTTTCATTTTCATGGCCATTACCACCCCAGTCGATTTAGATTTTATAATTTCTCCATTTGCCCCTTCAATAACCTACAAATTGGATTAGCTGCCTCTAGAAATCCTACTCCCAATAATACTACACACATATAATCCGTTACAGCACCTAAAAGTTTTGAGTGTACTTTTTTTCAAATAAACATGAACTAACTCCTTGGTTAGATATGTAGGACTCATCAGATACACATTGTCCCTTCATTTCTCTCTTTTTCTCCCTACTTTTTCACATGAACACGATGCTTCAGATGCTCTAAATCATTTAATAAAATTATATTTGTATATTCATTTTCCATCTCTTGCTTAATCAATTCTCTTTGCCTGGCCTGTTTTCTCCTATTTTTGTCTCTGAGGCTATTGTTGATTCTCAAGATATAAAGAATTCCTGGCCAGGCACAATGGCTCATGCCTGTAGTTTCAGCACTTCGGGGTGCTGAGGCAGGCAGATCTCTTGAGAACATGAGTTGGAGATCAGCCTAGGCTACATGGTGAAACCCTGTCTCTACAAAAAATACAAAGATTAGCCAGGTGTGGTGATGCATGCCTGTGGTCCCAGCTACTCCAAAAGCTGAAGCTGCAGTGAGCCATGATCATACCACTGTACTTCAGCCTGGGTGACAGAACAAGACCCTGTCTTAAAAAAAAAATCCTTCTTAATTCTTGGAGCTACTCTTCTCATTTGGAAACCATAGCATAATATAGAATTCGAAAAGAACAATATGTAGTGACTTAGAAAAGAATGTGTACGTATACTTATGTATGCATATATATTCATAAAATACATAGATTTCATCTATATCTATATAAATCTATAATATATAATGAAATATATAAACATTTTATTGATGACAATATATAACAGCTATAATCTTAATTTATTTTAAAATATTGTATTTTACATTTGAGAAGTCTCTGATGACTACCAATTTCCTTGATTTACCTTATTTTTTGAGAATATTTAACTATACATTACTACATTGGTATTAAACTTTCTATGAAATATTTAGTAGAGTTAGGACTTTTTTTCACCCTACCCCAAATGGGAATTTTTAAAAATTTTTTTTACCCTACCACAAATGGGAATTTTATTAAATCATAGTATTTATAAAAAGTATTAATAATATGCAATAATAAGACGAAGCAGCAGATGGAGCTATACAACTTACTAGTATTCATCACTCTTTCTTCTCCTGGCACTTTGTACTGCTGACTTTGAAGTAATTGAGGATTCCAGATACACAAACACATATTTTTCCCATTCTCTGAAACTTCACCTTATATAAATGTATTATGCATGCGACATAGGAGTCTGTCATTTCCAAATTAATGGGTAGATTATATCCATTTTTTTTAAAAAAACTATATTATTTATTAGTAAACAGAGATCATTAGTAATTACATTTTATTAAAAATGATACTTGTCACAGCACAGTAAGGACAGCTTTATTCGGGACCTATGCTATAGGTATACGGATCACTGCAATGGGATTTTGTAGTGGGGAGAAGAGATTGGGCTCAAATCTAGATACAGTATGATCAAGTTGGAATGTATGGCCAAAGAGCTGCATGGGAGCCAGTGAAAGGAAAATTTCTAAGAGGAAATATCAGGGATAAGGGGGATTCTTGATAAACTGATCTAACAGGATTCTTGCTGATGGCAAGCCAAGGTGATTGAAGCTTACCTGGAGAATGGTAGAAGATGAGGAATCTGATTAAACATTGAGGATGATCGGATATTAAAGGCAGGGGTTCTTGATAAAATGACTTAACAGGGTTCTTGCTAAAACTGGATTTTACAAGGAAGTAAGTGCACATATGGAGCTAAGAAAAGTTCTAGAAGCCTGATTAAAGTTTGGTCAAGCAAAGAATCTTTTATCAATTTCAACAACATTTATGTCTTAATGATGTTAGTATACTACATTGTACCTTTTTAAAATGAAACACATTAGAAAATATCCAATGGTTGTTTTACTATTAATTTTTAAAGTCACACCTAGTATTTAACTGACTAAGTATCACTCAAGAGAAAGTCAGTCCACATATTATGAATATCATATACTCAGCTCATATCCCAATTTATCTCCAACAATTCATTCTTGACCACAGTTTCTTTATCCACTCATTCATCGATGGGTATTTGGGTTGGTTACATGATTTTGCAATTGTGAATTGTGCTGCTATAAACATGTGTGTGCAAGTATCTTTTTTTGTATGATGACTTTTTTTTTCCTCTGGGTAGATACCCAGTAGTGAGATTGCTGGATCAAATAGTAGTCCTACTTTTAGTTCTTTAAGCAATCACCACACTGTTTTCCATAGTGGTCTAGTTTGCATTCCCACCAGCGGTGTGGAAGTGTTCGCTGTTCACCACATCCATGCCAACATCTACTGTGTTTTGATTTTTTGATTATTGCCATTCTTGCAGGAGTAAGGTGGTATTGCATTGTGGTTTTGATTTGCGCTTCCCTGATCACAAGTGATGTTGAGCATTTTTTCATACTTGTATGTGTTCTTATGAGAATCGTCCATTCATGACCTGAGCCCACTTTTTGATGGGATTGTTTGTTTTTGTTCTTACTGATTTATTTGAGTTCATTGTATATTCTGGATATTAGTCTTTTGTCAGATATATAGATTGTGAAGATTTTCTGCCATTCTGTGGGTTGTCTGTTTACTCTGTTGACTGTTCCTTTTGCCATTCAAAAGCTCTTTAGTTTAATTAGGTCCCAGCTATTTATCTTTGCTTTTCTTGCATTTGCTTTTGGGTTCCTGGTCATGAAATGCATGCCTAAGCAATGTCTAGAAGGGTTTTTTTCCAATGTTGTCATCTGGAATTTTTATAGTTTCAAGTCTGAGGTTTAGAAGTCCTTAATCCATTTTGAGCTGATTTTTGCATCAGGTGAGAGATGAGGATCCGGTCTCGTTCTCCTCCCTGTGGCTGGCCGCCGATCCCAGCAACACTTGTTGAAAGGGAGTCCTTTCCCTACCTTATGTTTTTGTTTACTTTGTCAAAGATTTAGTTGGCAATCTTTGACAACTGTCAAAGATTAGTTTATTTCTGTGTTCTCTATTCTGTTCCATTGGTCTCTGTGCCTACTTTTATACTGGTACCACGCTGTTTTGGTGACTATAGTCAAAAAACTTGTATAGTTTGAAATCAGGTAGTGTGATGCCTCCAGATTCGTTCATTTTGTTTAGTCTTGCTTTGGCTATGAGGGATATTTTTTGGTTCTATATGAGTTTTAGAACTGTTTTTTTTTCTAATTCTGTGAAGAATGATGGTGGGATTTTGATGGAGATTGCATTGAATTTGTAGATTGCTTTTGTAAGTATGGCCATTTTCACAATATTGATTTTACCCATCCACGAGCATGGGACATGTTTCCATTTGTTCATGTCATCTGTGATTACTTTCAGCAGTGTTTTGTAATTTTCCTTGTAGAGGTCTTTCAACTCCTTGGTTAGGTATGTTCCTAAGTATTTTATATTTTTATGCAGCTATTTAAAAATGGGTGGAGTTCTTGATTTGATTCTCTGCTTCATTGCTTTTGATGTATAGAAGAGCTACTGATTTGTGTGCATTAATCCTGTACCTGGAAACTTTGATGATTTCTTTTATTAGTTCTAGGAGCTTTCTGGAGGAGTCCTTAGGGTTTTCAAGGTAAACAATCATATTGTCAGCAAATAGTGACAGTTTGACTTCCTCTTTACTGATCTGGATGCGCTTTATTTCATTCTCTTGTCTGATTGCTCTGACTAGGACTTCCAGTAGTATGTTGAAGTGGAGTGGTGACAGTGGGCAACCTTGTCTTGCTCCAGTTCTCAGAGGAAATGCTTTCAACCTTTCCCATTCAGTATTATGTTGGCTGTGGGTTTGTCATAGATGGCTTGATTACATTACATTATGTCTCTTGTATGCTAATTTTGCTGAGAGTTTGAATCATAAAGGGATGCTGGGTTTTGTCAAATGCCTTTTATGCATCTATTGAGATGACTACGTGATTTTTGTTTTTAAATCTGTTTATGTGGTATATCACATTTATTAAACCATCCCTGCATCCCTGGTATGAAACCCACTTGATCATGGTGGATTATCTTTTTGATACGTTGTTGAATTTGGTTAGCTAGTATTTTGTTAAGGATTTTAGCATCTATGTTCAGACCAAGGATATTGGTCTGCAGTTTTCTTTTTTTGATATGTCCTTTCCTGGTTTTCATATTAGGGTGATGCTGGCTTCATAGAATGAATTAGGGAGGGTTCCTTCTTTCTTTGTCTTGTGAAATAGTGTCAAAAGGATTGGGACCAATTCTTCTTTGAATGTCTGGCAGAATTCTGCTGTGAATCCGTCTGGTCCTGGACTTTTTTTTTGTTGGTAGTTTTTAAATTACCATTTCAATCTTGCTACTTGTTATTGGTCTTTTCAGGGTATCTAATTATTCCTGATTTAAGCTAGCTAGGAGGGTTGTATTTTTCCAGGAATTTATTCATCTCTTCTAGGTTTTCCAGTTCATGTGCACAAAGGTGTTCATAGTAGCCTTGAATGATCTTTTGTATTTCAGTGGTGTCAGTTGTAATAGCTTCTGTTTTGTTTCTTTGTGAGGTTATTTGGATTTTCTCTCTTCTTCTCTTGGCTAATCTTGATAATGGTATACCAATTTTCTTTATTTTTTCAAAGAACCAACTTTTTGTTTCACTTATCTTTTGTAGTTTTTGTTTGTTTCAATTTCAGTTAATTCTGATTTGATCTTGGTTGTTTCCTTTCTTCTGGTGGGTTTGGGTTTGGTTTACTCTTGTTTCTCTAGTTTCTTGAGGCGTGACCTTAGATGTCAGTTTGCACTCTTTCAGTCTTTTTATGTGGGCATTTAGGGCTATGAACTTTCCTCTTAGCACTACCTTTGCTGTATCTCAGAGGTTTTGATAGGTTGTGTCATTATTGTTGTTTAGTTCAAAGAATATTTAAATTTTCATTTTGATTTCATTTTTGACCCAGTGCTCATTCAGGAGCAGGTTATTTAATTTCCACGTATTTAATGGTTTTGAAGGTTCCTTTTGGAGTTGATTTCCAATTTTATTCTACTGTGGTCTGAGAGAGTGCTTGATATAATTTCAATTTTCTTAAATTTATTGAGGCTCATTTTATGGCCTATCATATGGTCTATCTTGGAGAAAGTTCCATGCGCTGTTGAATAGAATGCGTATTCTGTGGTTGTTGTATGAAATGTTCTGGATATATCTGTTAAGTCCCTTTGTTTCCAAGTATAGTTTAAATCCACTGTTTCTTTGTTGCCTTTCTGTGTTAATGATCTCTCTACTGCTGTCACTGGAGTATTGAAGTCCCCCACTATTATTGTGTTGGTGTCTATCTCATTTCTTAAGTCTGTTAGTAATTGTTTTGTAAATTTGCAACTCCAATGTTAGGCACATATATGTTTACGATTGTGATATTTTTCTGTTGGACAAGGAAAATATTACCATTATATAATGTTCCTCTTTATCTCTTTTAACTGCTATTGCTTTGAAGTTTGTTTTGTCTGATATAAGAATAGTAACCTCAACTCACTTTTGGTATCCATTTGTATGAAATGCCTTTTTCCACCCCTTTACATTAAGTTTATGTGACAACTTATGTGTTAGGTGAGTCTCCTGAAGGCAGCAGATGGTTGGTGAGTTCTTATCCATTCTGCAGTTCTACATCTTTTAAGTAAGCATTTAAGCCACGTACATTTAATGTTAGTATTGAAATGTGATGCACCATTGCATTCATTGTGTTCTTTGTTGCCTGTGCACTTTGGCTTTTTTGTTTTTTTGTTCTTGCTTTTTAACTTGTAATTTTGTTTTATAGGTCCTCTGTGATTTATGCTTTAAAGAGGTTCCGTTTTGTTGTGTTTCCAGGATTTGTTTCAACATTTGGAGCTCCTTTTAGCAGTTCTTGTTGTAGTGGCTTGGTAATGGAAAATTATTTCAGTATTTGTTTGTCTGAAAAAGACTATTATCTTTCCTTCATATATTATGCTTGGTTTCACTGGATACAAAATTCTTGGCTTATACTTGTTTTGTTTGAGGAGGCTAAAGATAGGGCCTCAATCCCTTCTAGTTTACTGAGTTTCTGCTGAGAAATCTGCTGCTAATCTGATAGGTTTTCCTTTATCGGTTACCTGGTGCTACTGTCTCACTGCGCTTTCTTTCATTTTAACTTTGGATAACCTGATGACAATGTGCCTAGTTGAACAACGTTTGTGATGAATTTCCCAGGTGTTCTTTGTGCTTGTTATTTGTGGATGTCTAGGTCTCTAGCAAGGCTGGGGAAGTTTTCCTTTATTATTCCCCCAAATATATTTTTCAAGATTTTAGAAATCTCTTCTTCCTCAGGAACACCGATTATTCTTAGGTTTGGTCATTTAACATAATCCCAGACTTCTTGGAGGCTTTGTTTATATTTTCTTATTCTTTATTCTTTGTCTTTGTTGGATTGGGTTAACTTGAAGACCTTGTCTTTGAGCTCTGAATTTCTCTCTTACTACTTGTTCCATTCTATTGCTGAGACTTTCCAGAGCATTTTGCATTTCTAAAAGTGTGTTGAAAGTTTTATGAATCTCTGATTGTTTTTTTCTTTAAGCTATCTATTTCCTTGAATATTTCTCCCTTCATTCCTTGTATTATTTTTTGGATTTCCTTGCATTGGGCTTCACCTTTCTCTGGTCCCTTCCTGATGAGCTCAATAACTAACCTACTTCAGATAAATCAGGATTTCTTCTTGGTTTGGGTCTATTGGTGGTGACCTAATGTGATTTTTGGGGGGTGAAGAGCCTTGTTTTGTCATATTACCAGGGTTGGTTTTCTGGTTTCTTCTCATTTGGGTAGGCTCTGTCAGAGGGAACGTCTAGGGCTAAGGGCTGTTGTTCAGATTCTTTTGTCCCACGGGGTGTTCCATTGATGTAGTACTCTCCCCCTTTTACTATGGATGTAGCTTCCTGTGAGCTGAACTGCAGTGATTGTTATCTCTCTTCTGGGTCTAGCCACCCAGGGAGTCTACCCAGCTCTGGGCTGGTACTAAGGGCTGTCTGCACAGAGTCCTCTGATGCAAACCATTTATGGGTCCCTCAGCGTTAGATTCCAGTGCCTGTTCTGGTCAAGGTGGCAGGGAGGGGGGTGCAATGGACTCTGTGAAGGTTTTTCGCTTTGGTGGTTTAATGCTCTATTTTTGTACTAGTTGGCTTCCTGCCAGGAGGTGGCACTTTCCAGACAGCATCAGCTGTGGTAGTATGGGAAGGAGCCAGTGGTGCATAGAGTCCTAGAATTCCCAAGACTATATGCCCTTCGTCTTCACTGCCAGTATTTTTAAAACAGCATATTATAATATGGTTCTGCAATTTTTTTCAAAGATCCCCCTCCACTATACAGGCATTTAACTTTTGAAAGTGAAATATACATAACTTGGAAGAACAAAAGTTAGGAATATATGGAAACAATTCAGGCATTTCTGCTCAATTAGCAGAGTGTATCTGACTCAGAGTAGACAAGAAATGCCTTTCCATTCTCTTTGTTTCCTCTGTTGGTCTCAGTTCACAAGACCACTCTGTGCCATTTTTAGTGAGTTCTTCCAACACTAAGTTTGATCTAGTAGTTGAAGAATATATGTTTTATAAAAACACTGTCCTTTTATAGAAATTAACTAATTTAATCAAGGCTGCTCTTTCTAATATAACATATTCCTGAGAGATTTTTAAAGATAAGATTCATTATAAGTAAATTTAGATGTACACACTGGCTTTATAACATGACTCTCTGCTAAGAAACAACTATATCATAGATTTCCACCTAAATTTTTATTGCAAAATATTAATCTAGTTCATAGATTTGAAGATGCATTCACTGATTCTTTATGTACATACATTTATTGGGAAGGACAAGTTTCCTCCATATTCATTATTCTTAAAGAATATCTTACCTATTCTAAGTACTTATTCTTCCAGATAAATTCTACTATTAATTTACAGGAAAATAAATTAGCTTTATTTGAATTCTAAATATAAATAAATTAAAATTAATAATTAATACCAATTACTAAGTTTCTTTTTTGTGCCAAGTGTTCCTGGCATTCATTTAAATCTCATAATTCTCCAAAGTAAACATTATATCGTTATTATCCATATTATAAAAACAAGAATATTGTGACTCAGAACTGTTAAGTAATATTTCCAGAGTTATATAGTAATTGGGCATTAAAGCTAAGACTTCAAGCCAGACTTTAAAGCCTCCAACCTAAACCTAAGCCTTGCCTCCTATTTGAATTTTATTTGACATATATTATCTTTTGATTTTAATTTGGGGATAATAATATCTTTATAAAATTAGTCTTCCCAACCAGGAGTAGATCTATGTATCTCTTCTTGTGTTCGAGTAATTATATTTATAATAATAATGTAATAAATGTTTTAAAGGTATTGTGGTTTTCTGTAATATGCATATGCATTTATCCATCATTTAGATATTTTTGTTTTTAATTACAGGATCTTACTCTGTCACCCAGGGTGGAGTGCAGTGGTGCGATCATAACTCACTGTGGCCTGGAACAGAAGATAGATGCAACAGTCATCGTCCTCCTGCAGCCTCCGGAGTAGCTCAGACCACAGGTGATATGCCTAGCTAATATTTTAATTTTATTGTTATTTTTTGTAGAGGCACAGCCTCACTCTGTTGCCCAGGCTGGTCTAAAACTCCTGGCCTCAAGTTTTCCTCCAGCCTCAGCCTCCCAAAAGTTCTGAGATTACCGGTGTGAACCACCATGATCAGCCTACATATATTTTTATATACCAACACTTCATGGCTCTTTTCATCATTTCATTGCTCATGTTTTAGCCTCAAATATAGATCAGCTTCAGAAATAAAGTATTTTAAATCGCACTGAATTTAGTTTATGTAGCAAAAAAGCTAAGTCATCCTCAAAACAAAGATGTGTTAAAATGTAAGCAGACAAAATAGAGAAGTTAGTACAATTTTAAATGTTACCAAATATTTATGTATAAATAGATTGATCAAATTTTAAATTTTTCCCAAGGAGAGGGACAAATAAAGTGCTCCAAACAACTTATTTCCTAGTTAGAAAACATGGCCAGTTTATCCGGGTCTTGTGATGCCCAGTTCTTTCCCACCACCATCATAGAGCAAATGAAAGTAAACAGAAATCCCTCACAGGGAGTAGATGCAACAGAGAACTTAGTGGCCACTAGGGAGCACATTCAGCTTTCTTATCAGAGATACTGCACTTCGTTCTGCTCTCAGTTTCAAACTTAAGTGGCCCTTGTTGATGGTTAAAGAATTTTGAAATCAGTAACAATTATAAAAATAGTTAAAACATTTATATTTATTATTAGAAGAGCACTGCATGTTTTTATAGAAAAGTTGATATACAGGAAAAGATGAAGCCAAATCCAAAGCAACTTTTACTAATATTTGAAGAATTTTGTCAGTCTCACACAAAACTATGTTCATAGTGCATATAGATTTTTAGGTTTGTTTTAATCTACTTAATTTTATGTCCTAAGAATTTTCATATAATTAAAATACCTGATTAAATCTATTTTATCTTTTTAAAAAAATATTCCATCTTACAGCTACAGTTATGTGGTGCCTAAATGTCCCATTAATATTGGACATTTCTGCTGCTTCCAATTTTTTTTAATATAAACTACGCTCTGAAAAGTGTATTGTAAGAGCAAGAGGGCAGGTAGACCTGCAGTTTGACAATTAGAATTTGAAATGTGGGGCTGGTTATTAACACCTGTAAGCGTCAGGTTTTTTTCCTTAAAAGAGTAGGTAATAGTATCTCTATGGCAATTGCTATTAAGATTAAGTGGCTAAAAGCCATAGAGAAGAAAGAACTTAGCATACAGGAAATACTAAATACATACTCTCTGATATATAATGTATTATTGTTGTGATTTTTGTACATGAATCTGCATTTAAGATTATTTTTCTAAAACACATTTCTGAAAGCAGACAAGCTCATTCAAGTTATTTACACTCATTTGCAAATTGCTTTCCAAAATAGTTGACGGATTTTTAAATGTAAAATGTTTTTCAAATTTTTTAATATGTTTCTTCATTAATATAAAACAGTAAATATTTAGCAAATAACCTGATTTTTAACATTGAAATTAACATTGTCCTTAGTTGTACAAACAGAGCATGTGCATTAGAAAGCATTATGTGCATCTGATTCTGATTGCATATTTTTTCTAAACCAGATAATCTGAGTTTCACAAAGCCTGTCAAGGATTTTATGTATATATACATACGTCTCATTTTCCTGAGTAGGGAGAATAACACCCCTTGTAAATTTCAGGAAGCTCTGTGTCTCAAGAGAGAAAGAGCCCCAAGCCAAAACCCAGCCTTCCTAAAATATCGGGGCTGCTGATCTGCTTGAAGAACTTCAAATATGCCTTGTTTCTCTGGGACAGAAATACTAACCTGTCCAGTGTAAACATATAATGTTAGCTATTTTCCTATTTCCTTCGGCTGATATTTTCTGTAACCTTTTCTAAAAGAAAAGTGTTGTAACATCTATTAGGTAATATGTTGTATAATGACAATATTACTACTTTAAAGTTTGCTTCAAATATGACTAGCGAATTTAAAATAAGTTCTAACTGCCTATTTTTACTACATATGCATTCAATTAATAAATGTACTCAAAATGTTTTATTCATTCATGTTGGAGACATGTGTGAGACTTCTTGGCCTTTTGACTAATTACATCTAATTAGAAGATACACTGAAATATATAGCAAAACAGTTTACATTTCTCTTCTCGTTTTGGGGAGGTTGCCAACTACATATTTACAATGAGCTAATGAAGAGCCAATTTCTTGTAGGTGCAATATACTTACTATTTGATTTCTCTGTACATATCTATGTCCAGAAAACAGCAAGCCTTGAGAGGTGAATATATTTCAGGCACTTAGAAGATGATACGTAAACAAGTAAATGAAAATAAATAAACCATATGAAGTTAATCTTATATTTGTGCCTTGAATAAAAACCCTTCAAATAGCCAAGCTTTTCAGTTATTTACATAAAACTCTTAAGAAGTAGAATCACTTTCAAGAGAAAGATGTGGTTTCCCTTAAATCATTTTCCTTAACCTTCATTCTCCCAGGGGCTTTCTGGATTTCCAGTTAAGAATTTCAGCAATGTTGATATGAAAGCTGCTTATGAAAGAGCCAGAGTAAAGGTCTGAAATACAAATAACTATTGAAAAATAAATGGCTGGACACTTACCCTATTTATCTGTTTCTACTGAGTTGGACACCAACATTATTGGTATGAGAAAGTGGATTCTTATCTATTCAGTATGAAGTTCCCGATGAATTTGATAACTTGTTTCTAATCTCATTTAGTTGATATTGTAAAGATACTTTCTAAAGAAAAAGTTTGTAAGTAGAAAGCAGAGCATGTGTATTAGGAAAGACTTGCATCTTATAGAAAGCCAGATGGAGAAAACATACATATGTCCCAAGTCCCTGTTCTCTACCAATGTGAAAAAAATATGAAATACTAGAACCAAAGGTATTTTCATGAAATCAATGAGTTGCTCGTCTTTGTCGATCTCTTTCACCAAATCAATAATTTTGAACAAATACTCTGACTCCCAGGCAGTGGTTCAGCAATAAATTTTTGAATAGGAATTTAATATAATCTGGAGTCTTAAAAATGAAAATTATCTCCTATCCTAACTTCTCTGTTAGGATATTTTAATATAAATTAAAATGGGCCCCCATAAAACTAGGGAATCACAGAGTGAGAGATTTGCTAGTGTTCTGGGTCCCTTCTTCTCCTTCTATTGATAGCTAGAGAAGAGTTTATTGTGAAAGGTGCTCAGGAACTTTAGTTTTCTGCCCTTTTAATGATATGAGGGTATCTTCTTGAAGATGAACCCCAGTGGAGGCAGAATAGGCTTCTACTCAGGATTTCCCCATAATGTCTTCCATTAAAAAAAAAAATCCAATGAAATGTTCCTTTACTAAAAAGTGTTGCCACAAGAGTCTTGGAGATAAACCACCTGAATGTAAACAGTAGTATGATCAAAATGATGTTAGTAGCCTAGCTGTATGTTACAGTTCTAGAGTCAAAGCTCCCAGGCATCAGAACCTCAACTTTCTTCTTCATTGTATTTTCATTTCACACATATTTGTGAAATGAATAAGTAAATGTTCACAAATACAAAATACATAGACCCTGACCAGTTGAGTAACCTCATTTATTTCTCAATTCTAATTGGTTAAAAAAATGACCATATGCCCTTATTAAATGATTCCTATCAAGTTTATGTGCTTTCATAGTTTCATATCTTGATATCATCAGGATAGCCATGTAAATTTGCCCTCCCTGCTTGGTTTGGAAAAATACTCTTAAGAATACTTGGGTGACCATACTTAACAATAACTTATTATATATTTTAAAATAACTAAAGGGGTGGATTAGAATTTTCCTAACACAAAGAATGATAAATGCTTGAGGTGATGGATACTCCCAACTACTCTGATTTGAACATTACACTTTGTACACCCGTATCAAAAAATCACATGTATTGCATTAATATATGAACCTATTATGTGTCCATAATAATTTAAAAATAAAAATAAATTTTGAGTGAATCAGAAAAATAATATTTGGAAATTTTCAAGTTTTTACTTTTCTGGGTGGCACTTACAGAGAATATACATTTTTAACACAATTCAATAAATAAATTTAGTTTTCCTTTTTACTCTTCATTAGAATGATGCCTTAACACACCCTTCCTCCACACACTCACACTCTCACACAAAATTTTCAAAGAAATACATCTCATATTTGGGGAAATTTTTAAGATAACATTTACTCTGCCTTCAATGACAAAGAAACCATAGATTTGAATATTTGCATACACATTGATCTAAGAGTTTCTAATCAAACTTGAACTTTTAGGATACTGCTAATAATCCAGAAAAAGAGCAGGAGAGCTAATATTGATTAAAGGGAAAGCTTCATGAGCTTTACTACTTGCTACCTAATCCTTTTTGAAATGTATGGAAGTCTTCTAATCCTATTTGCCCACATGTTACCATCCCACAAAACTACAAAGGTAAGAATTGTCTTAAGTATAAATATTGCCTTATGATTACAGGGATGGAATTGGGCAAAGGCTGGAAAATAGATACTAATCCACATTTGCTTAAAGTCAAAGAATGCAAAATATGGGCAGCATAATAACTTAAATAATTTACAGTGTTTCATTTTTTAGTGGGGAAAAACTAAATATAAAATAGAAATTTTTCAATTGTTAAAAGATTTATAAGTCCCTTCAGAATGATTATTCAGTATTAGAATCATAACATAGGGTAAGTATTGGATATTAATAAACCTTTTAAAAATTAATAGGTTAAACACACACGAGGCATTCTAATTCAGACATGAATTTCAAGAATCCAAAAACATTACCCATATCAGCAAAAAAACACTGTGTCTACAGTTTATCTTATCAGTCCTGGTTGTATGTCAGGGTCTAATTCTATGTTTTTTTAAAAATGGCTTTCTAGTTGTAGATGCCTGAGATATTTATTTTCTGTCCAGAGGCAAAACTCACTGTGTGTTTTATTGGAAAAATCTTGCATTTCATTTGATTATTCCATCTTATTGTCACAAAATCACCATGAAGTCCTCATAATGTTCTTCCATACATTTCAAAAAGAATTAGCCCTAGTAAACACGTTTCTTTTCTTTGTGGATTTAATCATTGTGTAGGTTGAGAAAAATGTACATCTTTGTAGAAATTATTCTAAAAAACATTAAATTCTGATTTTTCTCCACATTAGAGTGTTTTTAAGTCTTTGTTAACATTTTAAAAAGTTATATTCAAACAATAAATAATTTTTCAAATATCCTATGAGCTCCTTTAAAAGTATTCTTTGTTTCTGTTTTTGTAAGTTTTAATTTTTTGGAGCAGTTTTAAGTTCACAGCAAAATTGAGAGGTACAGAGATTTCTCATATACCCCTGCCCCAAGTCATGCACAGCCTTCTGCATTTTCGACACCTTTCACTGGACTGGTACATTAGTTACCATCAATGGAGCTGTATTAACACATCACATCACCCAAACCCCAGAGTTTACATTAAGATTTGCTGTTGTGTACATTCTTTGGGTTTAGACAAACGTATAATGACATGTATCCATCATTATAGTATCATACAGATTGTTTTCACTGCTTTAAAGATCATCTGTATTCTTCTTATTTCATACCTCCTTTCCCACAAGCCCTGTCAACTACTGTCTCCACTGTCTGCAAAGTTTTGCCCTTTCAAGAATGTCATACAGTTGCAGTCATACAGTATGTTGCCTTTCTAGATGTTTTATTTCACTTAGTAATATGCCCTTAACTTTCCTCCATGTTTCTTCATGGCTTGATAGCTCATTTCTTCCCATGATCTGGATGTGTTAGTTTAATTATCCACTCACCTACTGAAGGTCATCTAGGATGCTTCCAAGCTTGGGCAATTATAAATAAAGCTTCAATAAACATCTGTAGGCAGATTCTGTTTTTTAGTTCTTTATAGCTAGATTTTTACTTGTCCTTAAAAATATAACATTTTAATACATACTTAATAAATAATAGTAATAAATTCAATCAATCTAAAATATAAAGGCTAAAATATGAGAGTTTCTCCTCCTCCAACTCTCTCCACCTTTAAATCTCCCTCTACCTTTCCCAAGCCCTAAGGTTAACTACTGCTAAAATATGCATCATATATGGACCAAACATAAGTTTCAATATTTTTAGTGGGCTGAGTAATTTAAGAACAAATGAGAGAATGATATTTAAGAACAAATGAGAAAATGATACTGGGATTTATCATTAAAATTACTTTTAATGTGAAAAAAATGCATTTAAACTGTTCAAAATAGAGATTAATACATAAATTATCCAGGTTTATTATATAGATATAAATAGTTTATCTTGCTGTATCCTAATTTATATGACTATATCTCACACAAATATATGACTTGTTGAGATATATCTCTAGACATATGTAGCATGTCCATTTTATTTTTAAAGATATGTTCTAAAATATTTTCATAAAAAAATAGACTCAAAATCTACCACACATAGATTTTTTAACAAAAACTAAACTGTCAGTTTTATTTTTTGAAGAACTAAACTACAGATATAAAATAGCTAGACAGTTACTTTTAAAAAAAGTCTCATTTCTCTTGTTCTTTTTAATAAAAATATGTGTTTTATAACCCGAGATAATGTTTCTAGAAAATAAAGGATCATCAACAAAATAATCTTTAAATACTGTGATCATCTTGTATAATTTAATAATATTGAGAGCTAAAGCTCAATTTTAAAATTGTTTTTAAATTAATTTTGAATTATATTTTTAAAAAACAAAAAATAAAAAGCATGTACGTTTTTGATTATTCAGTGATTGGATAGATTCACAATTTTCCTTTTCTCCATGAATCTATTTATTTTACTTTCATTGAAATATTCCCACCCTGACTTTATCAGTTCATGGGTTCTTAACTCCAACAAATTTCCAGGTCTGAAGAGAATTCTTAGTTCTTTTTCTACAGTCTGCCTCTTCATTTGCTAACCATATTTCAACAAGCTACTGTGTCTACTTTTCATCTCCTGCTTCAAAATTTTCTGTGGGTTCCCTTCCTTCCTTGTAGAAGTTTTACAAATAAATCTTCAGAGTATAAGAGAATAATGTCCTCTTTTGAAACCTCAGAAAAATAGTTATATGCAGTAAAGGACTGGCTTTCTTACTACATTTAGGCAGAAAATATCAAATAAAGGAGAACATTTTAGCCCCAGAAAGGTAAATTTAGCTAAAGAAAAAAATATTCAAAGTTGAGTGAGTCCATTTTATTTCAGCAGTAAAAAAAAACATGTCAAAAATAAAAGTCTAACAAGAAAATATTAATTATACCTAAGCTTCATACTGGCTGCAAGTGTGTTATTAAACATATATAGTTGTCTAAATAAAATGTTTTTAGGTTTTCATAGATGCAACAAAGTAATGATCCAAAAGTAATGAGACACCTCCAGTGACCTCCACAGCCCCAGCCTTGCTCTCCCTCAACCCCTTGCCATGTTCCTCACTCTTGCCACAAACATTCTCTTTGTACCCCAAATAGGCCGTGCCACTCTCAGGACCTTTGTGTACCTGCTGTCCTTCTCTCCTGTGGCTCTTCCTCAGTATTTGCTCTGGTGACCTCTTCTCCACATTCAGGATTTAGCTCAAGTATTATTTTCTCACCACACTATCTAGTTAGCTTCATTATTTTTGGTTTGCTTTCCATCATCTTACCTGTTTTACTGTTTTAATAGCAATTAAAACTATCTGAAATTATCATTTAATGTTTATATTGATTAAATGCTCATTTGTCTAATTATTTTATTCTGTGAATGCTTTTCCCATCTTCACAACATCAATGCTCTTTGATTATACTTCAAGGATCACACAATTGACAAGTGGGAAGACTTCACAGTCATTGAACCCAATTATCTTTTCAATGTTAGCATCTCCCAAAACTGTCCAATTTGAATAACCTGCCCAGGTTGAATTTTTCTGCCATGGGAATTCAATACCTCCCAAAGACTTTCTTTTAAATATCATTGTAAAGTTATTTCACAGAGTAAGCCTAAGTAAACTTATTAATTCAACAAACATTTATTAATCCAAGACCTAATCCAAGACCCATTACATTTAGGGAATGCTTTAAATATTTGGTGTATCATTGAACAGTAAAACAACAAGATCCTCATTCTCGTGGGACTTACATTCTAGAATAAGAGGTAAATTGTTAAATATAATAATTTTTAAAGCATTCCACTATATAAAAGGTGATACATAGAAAAGAGTGAAGCTGATCAGTAGCTGTAGAGTCGGGGCAGGCTGAAATGTTAAAAGTGTTCAAAGTAGATCTTGTACAGGTAAAGGAGATGTGTTACAATATGTGGGGAGATCATTGCAGGCAAAGAGAACTAACTGCCTTGCAGTGAAGAGAAGGCCTGCTCTGTGCAGAAGCAGCTAGGAGGCTTGTGTGACTAGAAAGTGTCAGCATGGTGCAGAGAAGAGGAGGAGGCGAGTGGTAAGTTGTTTGTGTATAGTTGGGGGTGGTGGTGGTTAGAGTGTTGTAGGATGTTGTTGGCTATTTTAGGAACTTTAACTTTCCCTATGAATGCAAAGGGGTCTTCTGTGCTGTGTAAAGTCATGGTATTATCTCACTTATGATTTAAACAGTCCTTCTGGCTGTTGTTTGAGAATCGACTTTGAGGGTGAAAGGTTAAAGCAGGGAGTTCTATTAGCAGCACATCACAGTAATCCTAGAAGAAGAAGTCTATAGTACAGATCATGGTGGTTGTGGTTCAACTGGTGACAGACAGCATGATTCCAGATATATTTTGGAAGTAGAACCAGAAGAAATTTTATGTGTATAGGATGGAGAGTAGGCAAGAAAAAGAGAAATGAAGAAGGACACCAAGTTCTTGGCCTTGGCCTCTTGTGTGGAGGATAGGCTGAAAGGTCAAGATGAGGCTTAGAAGACCCAGTAGGCAGGCTAGTGCACCAGTCCCTCTAAAAAGTGACAAGAACCAAAACCATTACCATGGTAGTAGAAGGAGGGAACAGGACAGTTTTAAGTGTTATTTTGGGGAGTAGAACAATTTAAAAAAACTAACAAACGTTAATAGTAATAAATATTACTGAGCAATTCTTACATGCCAGGCATTATAGAAAAACATTCATATATTAATTCATTAAATTCTAACATAATTAACGTAAGCAAGGTACTGCCTGATGTAGTTTGTTCATAAGAATAAACGCCAAGGATTGGTAACTAATTTGCCGTGTGTGTGTGTGTGTGTGTGTGTGTAGGAGATGAGAGTGGTGATACTACCTGATTCACAGGATTCCTGATGAAGAAAAATTTTGGAGTATGAGCATGCTGTATGTAAAAACAGATAGCCCCTCTCTTTTGGACTATTTATCTTACTCATCACTACCAGATAAATTTTCCTGAAGTACAACTCTGGTGCTATCTACCCTCTATTTAAGAATCACATAAGAACTGTTACGACCTGTAAGATTAAGGCCAGCCTCATTAAACTAGAACCCACAGATTTGGATTTAAAGAATATTTCTAAATTAATTTATCTATTTTTTTCTCATAGCTTATGATTTAGTGAAAATAATCTCTTTCATTTTATAAGCCTCATAGCTTTCTATTTCACTGTTTTTTTTTGTTTTTTTTTGTTTTCTAACTGAAAAGCTCTTTTCCTGTGACCTTTGACAGTGAGGAGAAAAGAAAGACCCTCCTTTCAGGCCCATACTGCCTGGCAACTCTTTCCTGAAGCCTTCTCTGATCACCCTCATACCTTTGGACAACCACTGTATTTTAGGAAAAATTGTTGCATGACTCCTCATTTTTCATGTTGTATTATTAGTGTCCATTCAATAAGCCTACTTGATGCATACGTAGGAATTTTTAAAAAGCAAAAGGAGGCAACATGTATTCTAACTGGAGGACATATGATCAGATTAAACAAGCATAACATAATAATAAGGAGATAACATAAAATTAAGGCAAAAGAAGCTTAGGTAACATGTTCAAGGTCACACAGATAGTACGTGATGGAGTTGGGACTTAATCATTATGATACCATCTCACTATACTATTTCATAGCATTCTTTGGTGGTCTGAAAATAGTTCCATCTCACGATACTATTTCATAGCATTCTTTGGTGGTCTGAAAATAGTTCCTCATAAATGGAACTGTTTTTGTATGTAGGGTGGTGGCAGATGAGGCTATGGCTGTATGTAGGGACTGAAATTCCAAGTGAGTTAAATGCCGTAAGTTGTTTGGATTATATTCTGATGTTAGACGGGGAGAAATTAAAGACTAACAGAAAAGGCTTGTCTTTGCATGTTTAGATTGTGCTTTGCACAAGGGTATCATTACTCTGTGGATGACTGTAACAGAGTGAATTCATACCTTAGGCACATACTACCTGTGCAAGAGCTTAAGAGTCAGTGCGGATAGTTTCACCCCTCACAAATGAGTCACTAAAGGAGAATCCTGCCCTATACAGCTCTATAGCAAATACATGGCCATGCACAGGCTCAGGAGGACTTGGAGCCACAGATTCACTGGCTCACTCTAGTGAACTCAGCTGTTGCCTGTTGACTATGCTCTGAGCAACCCCACGACCTCTGCCTGTTGCAAGTCTGATATGGTCCCAGAGGTGGGAGTAGGATGCAGTGTGCTTGTGGCTGTCAGCACATGTGCTTCCTGCAGGGGTGGGGCACTGTGATGGGGCAAATCTGTGCACATGTAGACCCAGGGGCTCTGGAAACTCCCCAGTAGCAAGATATTATGTTGTGCAATAATATTCCAAATTTATATATTTCATTTAAAAATATGTTCATTTGTATTTATTTACTTCTACTTGAAGGAGGGGAGCTTTTTCTAATTTTCATCAAAGCACCAAATGAACTAGAGGTATTTCAGGTGCTGTAATTAATTAGCTTTATTCAGGTCTTTCATTCCTTTTACAAACATGTATTAAGCGTCTTTTATGAGTCTAAACAATAAATTTGGAAGTGGTGTGAAAGATGGAGTAGGTGGAGCTTACAACATGGGCAAGAAGAGAAGTTAAAAGTTATCATAGAGTCTAAGTGGACGGGAGGAGAGAAACAATGAGAATAAAGAGAGAATGATATTCCCCAGATAGCTAAGAGCTAGATTTGACAGCCCTTGATGATTATTTCAATGGACACGTGGTTAGGAAGAGGTACAGGGAAGGCAAAGGATGAAAGAGAGAAAAGTCAGGGATGACTGAGATTCCAATTTCCTGTTTGGGGTCTCTGGGTAGATGAATGCAAATCAAGGAAAAGCAGATTTAGTGGGTAAAGGAATAACATAATTTCACTTTTAGACATGTTGTGCTTATATATGTATCGCATGTATATTTATATTGGCACATGTGTGTGTTTTTTAGTATAATTAAGGTATGTGCTTTCTGTGCATTTAACACTATAATTGGAATATTAAAACTATTTAATAAATACTGATGAATTTATTAAATGTCATGAAATTTTACCTTACATGTTGTTATGAGTAATTTCTGAACATCTGTTGTTTTTATTTTCACAGATATTTTGTGCAGAGAAGCTATGTGTATCATCTCTGGGGTCTCTATGTAAATAAAATACAAAACCCTGTAACTCAAGGCCTTACATTAACAAAAATACTAAAAACTCATTAAAAATGAAACCTGAGGGAAGTTCCCCAACCACTCCTGGTGCTGACCTGAAAAGGGGATTGGGAATAGAGGAAGGAAAAGGCGAGGCCACATCTGTGTCACAATTCCCTGACTCCGGGACCAGGGATGGGGTGGGGGAGAAGCTGCCTGTTGCTGCCATTGCTGTCCCTGTTGTTGCTGCTGCTGCTGCCACCAGATGTGGTCCTGTTGCTGCTGTTTCTGCTGCTGCTTTTGCTCAGGTGGGATGAAAGTTGATTGAATGCCTGAAGGAGAATCCTGCACTATACAGCTCCATAGTATACACATGACCATGCACAGGCTGAGGAGAACATAGACCCATAGATTCATTGGCTCACTCTAGTGAACTCATCTGTTCCCTGTCAACCATCCTCTGAGCTTTTTTTTTTTTTGAAACGAAGTCTTGCTATGTTGCCCAGGCTGGAGTGCAGTGGCATGATCTTGGCTCACTGCAAACTCCGCCTCCTGGGTTCAAGCAATTCTCCTGTCTCAGCCTCCTGAGTACCTGGGACTACTACCGGTGGTGTGTGCCACCATGCCCGGCTAATTTTTTGTATTTTTAGTAGAGGTGGGGTTTTACTGTGTTAGTCAGGATGGTCTCAATCTCCTGACCTTGTGATCCACCCACCTCTGCCTCCCAAAGTGCTGGAATTACAGGCGTGAATCACTGTGCCCAGCCTCCATGGTCACTTTTTATCTCTGCCTGTTGCAAGCCTGATATGGTCCCAGAGGTGGGGATAGGACACCCTGAGTATTCAGTGGAGTCACAGTACCGATGGGTGTTCACCACAGTGTCAGGTGTGAAAATCTTTGAGTGGAGCTCATACTGTACTTATAGGTTAAGGCTTGCCGGTACACATAGCCACTGAGCCACTGCTGCAGGTGGCACATGGATCTACAGACTAGGTGTATTAGTCTGTTTTCATATTGCTATAAAGCACTGCCCCAAACTGGGTAATTTATAAAGGAAAGAGGTTTGATTGACTCACCATCAGCATGGCTGGGGAGGCCTTAGGAAACTTCCTAACATGGTGGAAAGTGATGAGGAAGCAAGGCACCTTCTGCACAAGGTGGCAGGAAGGAGAAGTGCCAAGCAAAGTGGGGAAGAGCCCCTTACAAAACCATCAGAGATGGGGGAGAACAGCATGGGGGAAACCGCACCAATGATACAATCACCTCCATCTGCTCTCTCCCTTGATATGTGGGGATTACAGTTCAAGATGAGATTTTAGTGTGGACACCAAGACTAACCATGTTGGTAGAGTTGGTAGAAGGGTGAAGGATCTGATAAGGCTGGCTGGAGTAGCCAGGAGGCACCATGGTACCTATGGGGCCTGTGTGTTCCTGCAATCCCACATAAGAAAATAAGTATCACCCTGAGAAATATGAAAACTGTAGGAAGAGTTGATAGTCCTCTGTGAACAGATAGCTGTTCCAACATACCCTAACTCTGTATCTTTGCCTGGATATTGGGCTCTGTGAGGCTACAGAAAATCATTACGTTTTATTTGAGAAGAAAATGGAATTTACTTTTATATATTTATTTTTTAGAGATAGGGTCAGTCTTTGTCAGCCAGGCTGGAAGTGCACTGGTATGATGATAGCTCACTGCAGCTTCAAACTTCTGGGCTTACGCAATCCTCCTGTCTTAGACTCCTCAATAACTGGGACTATCGGTGCACATTACGACATCTAGCTACTTTTAAAGTTTTATTTATTTATTTTTTAAAGACAGGGTCTCACTATGTTGCCCAGGCTGGTCTCCAATCCTTTTGCCCTGGCCTTCCAAAGTGCTGCAATTACAGGTGTCAGCCACCAAACCAGGCTTGAGTCATTTTAAATTTAGGAAATTCACTTCTGAGCTCTGGCTCTTAAACTTTAACATATAATATTAAACATATAACAAAAAGTTATAATATTGCCAAATCAATGAGAAATAGCACAAATAATATGACTTAAGTGTTGGAGGAAGGAGATGGATAGAAGACAGTCTAGGCAGAGTTCTCAGCATGTAAGTATTCGAAAGGCCAGATTTTTATATAATTGGTCAGTACTGAGGCTAATTTCCAAACAGAAAAAGTATGACAAAAACAGTGAAATGCAAATACACAAATGAGATTTGGATAGAAAGAATAAATTTTTTGTTGTTGAAATCACCAATCTGCTTGGCATTAGTTGGACGTAAATTGTTACAAGTAGTCTGAGGCCAATAATAAAGAGTTTTGTATTTCACAATAAGAAATTGGATTTTATCCTGTCAGCACAGGGGAAACAACGAAAGTTTTAGCAAAGGAAATGACAAGTTGACGCAGTGTTTTAGCAGTCTAAGACCAAGAAGAAGCTTTTCAATGTCCCAGGAATTTTTATTGATTATGGATGTAATGTTAAAACAAAGGAAATGAATGGTGACTGCAAGGCAGAGGGAAAGAAGAGTCCTTGGGACTGGGATCTTTCTGGATGAGGTGGGCAGTGAGGAGGGAGAGTAGACTCAAAGTGAGAGAAAGGAGTGTAAAAAAGCCAGAAAATCAGAAGAATTAAAATACCACTGGCAGAAAGAATAAAGGAAAACAGAGAGGCTGTTCAAAATAAACGATGTTTTGGGGGAAAATGAATATTTAGATGACGGAAAAACATTTGAGGATATACGTATAGCTCAGACTTTTCAATTCACTAATGCCTCACCTCATTCTAAGCAAAGAGCCATATCTCTTCATTCGTAGAGTTAAAAATCATCAGAGGAGGCTGCTAACATCCGACACCAGTCCCGCAAAGTGACCTGCCTCTGTACCCCTCCTTGACTCCTCAGTGCGAGGAGCCTTCGCTCCTTTATCTAAGACCTGTGCCCTGGATCTGTTTTCCCCAGAGACTATTACACAGATATTCTTTTATTTCTAAGATTCTCAGTTTCCACCCATTCTCTGGCTATTGTCCATCAGTATTTCAACAAACAAAAACGTCTTCCATATTAGAATGAAAAGCATGAAACAATTCCCAAAACCTAAATTTTAACTACCCCCCAAGAAACCCTTCCCCTTCCAGCCACTGGTCTGTCATATTCTCTTATTAGAAGTCTAAACACTTCCTGTCCAATGTGAACACCTTTCATGCACTCAGTCCTCTGCCATCTGTATTGCCTTCCTTCCCTCTACCCAGACTACTCTCAAAAGGCTTCACAAGATTGCCTTTCTTTCAATTCTATGGGAGACTTTCAGTCCACATCTTGCTTAATATCTCTTCAGCATTTAATACCATTGACCTGATTCTTTCTTAAAGGGCTTTCTCTTCAGTGTAAAACTACCATTTTCTACATTCCATCCTTTTTTTTCTCTTGGCCCATTGGTCTCCTACTCTTGTACCTTAAGCATTTGTGATATTCAGGACAAAGTCTTTTGCATCCTTTTTCTTCTAACTCTGCCTATTCTTTATTCATTATCTTGTCTACTCTTTTGGTTTCAATTACCATTCTATGTTGATGAATTCACTATTATCATTATCACATATCCTTTATCTAAGTTCCATAACCATATATGTCAAGTGATTTTATGGAAATGAGTCCTGGATTATCTTACAGGCACCACATTCCATCCAGTTGGCTGTCAGAAACTTTTAACCCCACCACAGTATATCTTACACTCAGTTAAACATCCACTCTTGCTGTAAAACATTTCCAGGCAATTTCGAATCTATATACAAAAATTTTTTGAAGCTCCAAGTGGTAATTTTTAAATTACCAGCAATTGTTATGTCTAGATGAATACAGGAATTAAACTTTAGAAGAAATCAATTTTCTTAGGAAAAAAAAAACCTAGAATTATTCTTTATGTTACATAAACGTAAAGCAATTTCTCACCCATTATCCTTGAAGAAAACTGTGATGTCTCTATTAATCTCAAACATAAAACTAATTGAAATATTGATTATTTCTTAACATTAGGTGTTTTGTATTTTGTATTTTTATTTTTTTGGCACAACTACTTCCTTGCAGAGTGAGATAAATGTTTATTGTTTTTTGGGGATTTATTTTCTTTCTTAATTCTAAATATATATTGTGATGGTGCTATCTCTGAAAAATATGATTAGTGGAGGACATGAACGGTGTCTATGTATGTATGGGTGTTTGCACACATGCATAGGTGCTGCTGATTCACACGCATATGAGTGCATAGGGGCATATGTATCATAGTGAAGAATTACCTAGAGGAGATAGGAAGCAGAAATGTGATGGCAGCAGTGAGAGAAGTATCTCTACCCCATGTAGGTGGTGTAACCTTGCATGAGTGAGCCAGAGCCATATTCCCTCCTAGACTTAAACTCCTCATTCTCCTTATTTCACATGGAGTAAAGCTAAAGCTCTTTGTGTAAGAGGCCCTGCACACTTGTAATTTTTCCAATAAACATACTTCTCTACTGTTTTAGTCAGTTTGGGCTACTAAAACAGAATACCATAGACAGAATGGTTTAGACAACATTCATCTATTTCTCACAGTTCCAGAGGCCAGAAGTCTAAGATCAGAGCACCAGCATGGTTGGGGTCTTGGTGACAGCCTTCCTCTTTCTTCACAGATGACCACCTCCTCACTGCATTCTCACATAGTGGAGAGAAAAAACTCTGGTCCCTTCATCTTCATAAGAAGATACCAATCCCATCATGGGGTATCTACTTTTATGCCCTAATCTGACTGTAATTACTTTCCAAAGGTCTTGCATCAAAATATCATTATAGTGGAGATTAGAGTTTCAACATTTGAATTTTAGGGGTATAAAAACAGTCCATAGCACTTACCATTTTTAATGGTTGTCCTATAGGCAGGCAAAGAAGCCTTTCAAAATTAAAATACCCTCTTTGTAAGCATTCTATCTTTAGTGAAGTTGTAATGACATTTCCACTCAACGGTTTTAGAAATTCAATCAATGCACTTTGCATTTATAGATAGGAGATCTAAGTTCCAATCTTTGTTCCAGGTTCTGTCAATAAGTAAATAGGAGCCATGGAGGAAGTCTTCAGTTTTTTAATGCTTTAGTTTCCTCTTCTACAAAATGAGGATACTTAGCTGGATGATTTCTGAGAAATTCCTCACATTTGAAGCTCTGATTATACGAATAAAAAACATAGAGTATATTATAAACAGGCAAGTAAAATATTTGCTTTATCAGTGAAGTTACTTCACTTTGAAGTCTTATGGGAATAGTTTTAGCAATACATATTTTTTTAAAACTACATTTCTGAGATAATATTTGTAAAGGAATTTTGAAAAGACCTTAAAGAGTAGAGATAGGGATGAAGGTTTTTCCCTTGTACTAATTACTCTTGAAAATACTGGAAACTCTTCTCTTGCCAAAGAGCCAGGAATCCTGCAGAATATAACACAGCCCAGTCTGCACTGTGAAATAATCCCAATATGCACAGTGCTGGTAGGAGGTTTGGATTTCTCTTTTTAATGTGGTGCTGGAAATCTTATAGGATTCTAAGGCTGAGAAATAATTGCCTTCAATGCCAGTGCAATCTTTGGCAGGAATTCCAAGCAGAGAAAACAGCACAAGGCAATTTGATAAGTATGAATATTCTCTCAGACAGGGGCATATGATCACTTGAGCTTTCCTTCCCCCCTAAATAACTTCTAGTCAAAGCATTAAAAACTCCCTAAATATTACTGAATCTTGGTAAGTCAACAATTCAGACTCATACCAGAAATAAATGAAATCTAAGTTTTCTACAATGCTTTTCTATTGCACATATTCTTAAACTGTACATCAGAGAAATAAAAATGTTCCTGATAGGAAGTCCCTCAGAGATACAAGCAGCAAATCCAGACACTTTGTGCACATAAGCCACCATTTACCCCCAAGATGCCATGCTTTCCAAAACATACCTTATAAACATTTATTTCATAATCAAAACTGACAAAGATATTAAGATTCCTTGGTGGCTTTGCTAAAGGCTTTCACATGAATAGGGAGAGTACACAAAAATCAAGCGAAATATGAGATGCCAGAATTAATCTAAACTGTCTACTTTGTCAGTAAATATCTAATTTACTTTGTGCCTTGTTGGTATATAGCAGTTCATAGCAAGGAAAATTTTTTAAATTACAAACTTTATGGTTGACCATGCAAAATTAAAACATAAACACTTGACTTTAAACTAGCAAACCCTCAATGTTACACAAAACATATAGGGAAAAGGGTATTTAAGATGCAATTGGGCATGGTGGCATGCACCTGTGGTCTCAGTTACTCAGAAGGCTGAAGTGAGAGGATCACTTGAGTCCAGGAGTTTGAGAATACAGTGAGCTATGATTGCACAATTGCACTTCAGCTTGGAGGACAGAGTGAGACTCTGTCAAAAAAAAAGCACCTCAAACTAACGATAAGTTAGTAAGATGAATACCTAATCAAAGATTAGAGTGACAATTCACCCAAGTCCTAATGAATCATTCCACTTGGGAACAAAATTTAAGGGGGTCCAAAAAAACCTCGATAATATTTTTAAAAGTCAAAATTAATGTGATGAAAAAATCTTAAAAATTTAAATAAAGGGAGCATCAGTGTTACTAATTTTCCTTTAGCTTCAGGTTCCATTATGGCTTGGCTTGAAAATACTGGATACTATACTATAAATACTATAAATGCTCAGGTTTGGGGGACACATAATCATGTTGCAGTATAAAAGTAGTCTTTTGGCACCATTTGGTATAAACAGATACACATCTGTGTATTCTGATTTTAATAGGCAGGTAGAGGGAGTGATTTCAGAATCAAGAAATTAACTATCATGCTTAAGGCATGACAATATAGGTTCATTTGCATTCAAATACATTTTCCTTAATCTTGCAACAGACATTATCAGTAATCATAAAGCTCAGAAGGATAGTTTTACAAAGAAAATCTTTCCTTAAGAGAAACATTTTATATTAAAGTTTTTATTATATGTACAATTTATTTCAATAAAAATTGTGACTAGGTAACTACATGCGAAGTACTGTGATGGGGAATTTATCCAAACAAAAAGTATACTTACCCTGATTTAAATAAACTCCTTTCTAGTGAAAGAAGTGGCTGAATTTTTAAAAAAATACGTAATTACAGTATAGTAAGGGTATTAAAATTATGCTCAAGCAGAAGATTAGGCATATAGGAAAGAGTGATTGTATTTATTGTGAGATCCTGAGATTAAAGGCTTAATTAAATTAGGATGAAAACTTAGTATTCCTTGGGTGGACAATAGTGAAATTTGCAATTTGGACAGAGTAACATGTACAAAAAGAGGCAAGAAACTTTTTAATCTGTTTAAAGGACTCAAAGTAATTTATTAAGGACATAGCATAAAATACTTTCAGTGAATGGAATGGTCTAATGAGTAGGTGATGGTGAGAATTACCTTGTAGAGTCACTGAGAGACGTATACTAGGGGAGATAAGAATACAGATTTTCACTTAAAAGAATAAACTCTAGTGGAATATTAAAGGTTTGTTGGGGAGTGGATAAACCAGGGTAAAGGCAATGACTTCAGTGATTACGGACATTGTGTGTGTTTGCCTGGGTTGCACCTGTATAGCTTACAAGGGCATCACACTCATGGATTGCAATATGCACTGCTGAAGCCCTTGAGGAAGTATTTATGGAAAGAGACACTGAGGTCGGAAACCAATAGTAAGGATGCACTGAAAGACGATAGGAAGTAAAATCAAAATAAAATAGAGAACTATTGAATATTGGGGGTGAGGTAGAGTAGGAGTCTAAATGATATTTGGTATTTTATCTTTGATGAATAGGAAGATCCTCACCAAGGCAGGTAATACAGTTAATTTAAAAAGTAGCCTTGGTGGAATCTTCAGAAAACAAATATATTTGCTTTCAGTTGTTTTTTTCCCCTAGTAACCAAAGGTGGTTAATATTTAAATGGTTGTAAAAAACACCCCCTCCCCCCTACACACGTTGTGTTTAAGCTGATTTTGAATCTGAATACTATTCCATTTGTGAAAGAAACATGGCATATGGCACACAACTGTCAGCTCTAAAATGTTTGCACCATTGGCCCTTTCTTCCCCAAATTTTAGAATGTTTAACTGTTTAGAACAAAAGAAAATGGAATTTAGTAGTCCACTTGAACAATTTCTGGTTTTGGATTTTGCTTAAATCAAACTTAATGCATTTCATTATGAGAGTCCAATCTAACCAACTTATGATCATCTGCAGTAAAAATTTAGTTGGTGACATAATTTTTTATTTTTAATATTTTCTTAACATTGTCTATGTCATTTGTCCTCTTATTAAAAGGATAAAAGAATAAATAAAAGGGATACTTGGATATCTGGCAACACTATAGTTATAAATAAATACAAGTAGAATGAAGAAGAGCTTTGCAAAAAGAAGTTTTTATATATTAAGTCTGTGAAACTAGAACGTCTGACCATATTTTCACAAGAACATTATTTAACAGTATTGAGATTTAAACGGTTTCTGGTGTATGAAGCATCTGAATAATTTTGTGGAGCTGAAAAAAGAAGCAAACAGGCAGGTAGGGAGAAGTAGGTTTAACATAAAATAAGAACATGAAGTTGTCTGGATGGCAAAAAGATTGACAAAAATTCTGGTTCTTCTCTCATTCACGAGAACCTACTTAAAAAGCGTGGTTTTCTGAAAAGTTTGTAGGCCAGTGGGATTGAGTACTACACTTGGAACAGTTTTCTGACTACTGTGCCAGAAGAGAAAATGGCCCCAGGTTTTAGGAACCTATCCAGCTTGGTGGTAATATTTTCTAAACTTAACATGAAATACTGTACTCAGTCTTGTTCTGACTGGATTAAACCTGAATGAGTTTACTTTTTTGTTTCATTGAGTTGGTTTGAATCTTGCTGATACGGCACATAAACAAAATACCTTTTCCTTATATTGGAAAACAGGTTAAAAGCATAGTCTTTAATTTGAAAAACAGCCCAGCTGCTCTCACTACTTATTTCTTTCACCTTCATAGCAGATTTCATTGTAAATGTACACATGCCTTTTTCCAGGGTTGGACTTTAGCCCAAGACTATCATTATTTATGTGAGGAAACATGCATAAATTCCACCTGGACTCTGTGTTACAATATACTGTTAGTTTATGCTGTTAGAGAAAACTCATTTAGATCCATATTGGGTTTTTGTATTTAAATTGCGTTTGACACAAACAACATAAATGTTTTACTATACAGATCTAGTTTGAATATAATTTAACATTTTTAACCTCTTTAAATTGAACTTTAATATTCCTGTCATATGGAATATTTTTACAGCTACTTGACAAATACACAATGGAGAATTTAAAGGCTTAGATAAGTGAAAGGTAGTATTTCACATATCTGTAGCTTTCTACCTTTAGTCTTGCTTCTTAACAACTCTGGCTTAGGAAAGCCAGAGTTGATCCAGTTGAAATATCTAAGCACTATCTGTATTGCCCTCCTCACTACCCTGTGTAAGTGGGATGTGATTGGACATTGTTTTCACCCATGTAACAACTCATGACAAACCATATGAAAGAAGCCTCACCTCACATCTCCCTTTAAGGTCATACCACAATTTGCTAATTCTAGTAAGTTATTTCAGTAATTTAAAACTTATGATATAATGAAAACTATTTGATCAATAATCACTTTTGTCATTGCTAAATCTGGAAAGTTTACTTTTCTTTTGCAAGTCCCAGAAATCAGATATATATATAATTACTAAATTTGGAGTTTCACAGATATCGTATCAGCTCTAGTACTCTTTGGCCTAAAGACATATTGCAACTTGAAGAGCATGTGGTTGACAATGTTGTATAGCAGCTGGCGCAAAAGGAAGCTGGCAGAGCATAGCTTGGAATGAGAATAAAATAAGACTTTGCTAGTTGCCACAGCAAGCTTTCCTGTCTTGAATACAAATTGCTACTAGAGTTATCTTATTAGCAACTGTCTGTATTATAATATTGTGAACATCTATATTTTTGAAATAAAAAAGCCAAGTTTCTATAAATATTTACATATCCCTATATAATTATTTTATTGACAAAAATTGTATATATTTATGACAAATTATATTTTGATATACACATACACTGTAGAATAGCTAAATTAAACTAATTAATATATCTATTACATCACATATCATTTTTTGTGGTGAGATTTCCAATCTATAGTCTTAGCAGTTTTCACGTGTATAGTATCATTGTTATTAACTACAGTCACCATGTCACACAATAGATTCCTTGAGTTTATTCCTGTTTAACCGAAATTTCATATCCCTAGACCAATATCTCCCCAATCCCACCCCACCTAACTTGCCAGACCCTAGTAACCACCATTCTACTCTGCTTCTATGAGCTCAACTGTTTTAGATTCCACATGTAAGTGAAATCATGCTCTATTTCAGTGCCTGACTTATTTTACTTAGCCTAACATCCTCCAAGTTCATCCATGTTGTCACAAATAATGGTATTCCCTTCAAATTTAAGGCTGAGTAGTATTCTATTGTGTTTTTGTGTCAGTCTGTTTTCACACTGCTATAAAGACACTACCTAAAGTTGAATAATTTACAAACAGCAGAAGTTTAATTGGTTCACAGTTCCACATGGCTGGGGAGGCCTCAGGAAGCTTACAATCATGGCAGAAGGCAAAGGGGAAGCAGGCATATTCTTTGCAAGGTGACAGGAAAGAGAGAGAGCTCAGGGGAAACTGCCACTTTTAAAAGCATTGGATCTTATGAGAATTTCATGCCTTCCCAACAATTCCCCAGAGTCTTAAGTCATTCCAGCAGTAGCCCAGAGTTTAAGTACAAAGTCTGAGACAAGGTAAGTCCCTTCCACCTATAAGCCTATAAAATCAAAGCAAGTTAGTTACTTCCAAGATATAATGGGTTACAGGCCTATTTCTCCATAAGGAAAGGCAAAGGGGACTTTCTCCCATGGAGAAATTGGCCAAAACAAAGGGGCCACAAAGCCCCATGCAAACCTCAAACCAAGCTGAGCAGTCACTAAATCTTAAAAATTCAAAATCTCCTTTGACTCTATGATCTCACATCTAGCACACACTGATGCAAAGGGTGGGCTACAAAGGCCTTGGGAAGCTCCTCCCCTATGACTGCTTTCATGACCTGGCTTTAAGTACCTGCAGCTTTTCCAGGTGCACAGTGCAAGCTGCCAGTGGATCTACCATTCTGGCATCTGAAGGATAGCTGTCCTTTTCTTATAGCTTCATTAGGCAGTACCCCAGTGGAGACTCAGTGTGGCAACTCTGTTTGGGGGCTCCAACCCCACATTTCCCTTCCACACTGCCCTAGCAGAGGTTCTTCATTGTGGGGAACGCTCCCGTGTGAGGCCCCCCATAAATTGGGCTTCACAATATGGAGGGCTTGAGCCCAGACACAGTGTCTCCAGTTGAGGGAAGTCCAGCTATGGGAAAGCAGGAACAGAAAGAGACCTAGGTTAAAGATAAACTTTGTGGGCGATTACCAGTTGGTCATGCAGTTACGAGATGCATTGTGTACGATAATTGAGTTTTCTACAAAGACATGGTTACGGCTTTGCTGACTTTTCCAGAAGATAAATGACTTACCCTTTGATGAGATAGTGTGACCACCTGCTCTGGTGGATTGTGTAAGCTGACCCTTCCATCCTTATTCTGCGATGTTGTAACTTGTTTTTCTACTTTAAGACTTTATGTTCCCCTTTATATCACGTAGGCACATACCTAAGAAAGGTATATAAACTGACCCTGAGCACAAATAAACTCGTTGGTGAGGCATCGGTTTCTCAACCCTCCGGACCCTGCTTTCTGTCATTCTTTGTCTTCCACGCACCCCTCTATCCAGTATGGAATCCTCTTGCAGGTCAAGAGCTCCTGGCAGACGTGCCCCCTTTACTCCATGAGGGCTCTACTCCTGCATCAGACTTCTGCCTGGACATCCATACATCCTCTGAAATCTAGGTAGAGGCTCCAAAAACTCACCTCTTGCCTTCCGTGTTCCTGTAGGCCCAAAACCATGTGGAAACCACCAAGGCTTGGGGCTCACACCTTCTCAAGCAATGACCTGAGCTGTAAGTTGGCCCCATTTAGCCATAGCTGGCGCTGGAGTGTTTGGGACTCAAGGCACCTAGTCTCCAGGCTTCACTGAGCTGCTGGGCCCTGGGCCTGGCCCAGGAAAGCATCTTCTCCTCCTAGGCCTCTGGCCCTGTGATAGGAGGGGTTACCTTGAAGATCTCTGACATGCTCTGAAGACTGCCCTGGAGACATTTTTCCTGTTGTATTGGTTATTAACATTTGATAGTACATCACTTATGCAAATTTCTGCAGCTGGCTTGATTTCCTCCCCAGCTAATAGATTTTTCTTTTTCAAACCTTTATGCTCTGCTTCCTGTTTAAACACAAGTTCCAATTTTAAACCACTTTGTGAATGCATATAACTGAATGCTTTCAGAATAAGCCAGGCCACCTTTTTCTTTGTTCTTTATTCTTTACTCTTATTTTTATGAATGTGTTACTGCTTACTATTTATTCTTGTTTTTTATGAATGCTTTGCTGCTTTGAAATTTCTTCTGCCCGATACCCTAACTCATTTATTTCATATTCAAAGTTCAGATCTCTATGGTAGGGACAAAATGCCATGAGTGGCCTTTATTCCAGTTCCCAATAAGTTTCTCATCTCCATGAGACCATGGAGACAAAATAGCATGAGTGGCCTTTACTCCAGTTCCCAATAAGTTTCTCATCTCCATGAGACCACCTCAGCCTGGATTTCATTGTCCATATCACTATTGGCATTTTGGTCAAAACCATTCAGCAAGTCTCTAGGATGTTCCAAACTTTCCCACATCTTCCTGTCTTCTTCTGAGCCCTCCACACTTTTCGAACCTCTGTCAGTTACCCAGTTGCAAAGTCGCTTCCACATTTTCAGCTTATCTTTATAGCAGTACTTTACTTTTGGTACCAATTCTCTGTATTAGTCTGGTTTCACTTGCTATAAAGATACTACCAAACTGGATAATCTATAAAGGAAATAGGTTTAGTTGACTCACAGTTCTTCACGGCTGGGAGGCCTCAGGAAACTTAAAATCATGTGGAAGTTGAAGGGGAAGCAGGCACCTTCTTCACAAGGTGGCAGGAGAGAGGGAGAGAGAGAAGAGCACACATGCAGGGAAACCTCCACTTTTCAACCAACAGATCAAGGAAATAAGAGAGGACACAAACAGATGGAAAAACATTCCATGCTCACGGTTAGGAAGAATCAATATCATGAAAATGGCCATACTGCCCAAAGTAATTAATAGATTCAATGATATCCCCATCAAGTTACCATTGACTTTCTTCACAGAATTGGCAAAAACCACCTTAAACTTCATATGGAACCAAAAAAAGAGTCTGCATAGCCAAGAAAATCCTAAGCCAAAAAAAAAAAAAGCTAGAGCCATCACGCTACCTGACTTCAAACTATCTTATAAGGTTTTCATTACTGAAATGAAAAAAGCATGGTACTGGTACCAACACAGAGATATAGATCAGTGGAACAGAACAGAGGCCTCAGAAATAATGCCACACATCTACAATCATCTGATCTTTGACAAACCTGACAAAAACAGCAATGGGGAAAGGATTCCCTATTTAATAAATGGTGTTGGGAAAACTGGCTAGCCATATGCAGAAAGCTAAACCTGGATCCCTTCCTTATACCTTACACAAAAGCTAACTCCAGATGGATTAAAGATTTAAACATAAGACCTAACACCATAAAAACCCTAGAAGAAAACCTAGGCAATACTATTCAGGACAGAGGCATGGGCAAGGATTTCATGACGAAAACATCAAAAGCAATGGCAACAAAAGCCAAAATAGACAAATGGGATCTAATTTAAAATAAGAGCTTCTGCACAGCAAAAACAAAAACCAAAAACCTATCAGCAGAGTGAATAGGCAACGGACAGAATGGGAAAAATATTTTTCAACCTACCCATCTGACAAAGGACTAGTATCCAGAATCTACAAAGAATTTAAATTTATAAGAAAAACAAACAAACAACAACATCAAAAAGTGGGCAAAGGATATGAACAAACACTTTTCAAAAGAAGATATTTATACAGCCAACAAACATATAAAAAAGCTCATCACTGGTCATTAGAGAAAGGCAAATCAAAACCACACTGAAATACCATCTCACGCCAGTTAGAATGGCGATCATTAAAAAATCAGGAGACAACAGATGCTGGAGAGGATGTAGAGAAATAGGAACACTTTTACACCGTTGGTGGGAGGGTAAATTAGTTCAACCATTGTGGAAGGTAGTGTGGTGATTCCTCAAGGATCTGGAAATAGAAATAGCATCTGACCTAGAAATCTCATTGCTGGATAGATACTCAAAGGATTATAAATCATTCTATTATAAAGACACATGTACACAAATGTTTATTGCAGTACTGTTCACAATAGCAAAGACTTGGAAGCAACCCAAATGCCCATCAGTGATAGACTGGATAAAGAAAATGTAGCACATAGACATCATGGAATGCTATGCAGCCATAAAAAAGGATGAGTTCATGCTCTTTGCACAGACATGAATAAAGATGGAAATCATCATTCTCAGCAAACTGATACAAGAAGAGAAAACCAAGAACCCCATGTTCTCACTCATAAATGGGTGTTGAACAATGAGAACACATGGACACAGGGAAGGGAACGTCACACACCAGGGCCTGTCTGGGGGGGTGGAGGGCCAGGGGAGGGATATCAGCAGGTAGAGGGATAGGGAAGGGACAGGATTAGAAATACCCAATGCAGATGATGCGGGGATGGATGCAGCAAACCACCATGGCATGTGTATATCAATGTAAAAAACCTGGATGTTCTGCACATGTACCCCAGAACTTAAAGAATAATAAATAAACAAATAGTGAGAGGTGATTTAGTAAGGGCTTATGCCAGAGAGGAAATGAAAGTCCATCATGGAAGAAGAGTGACATGTTCTGACTTGGGTTACAAAAAGACAACTCTGTCTACTGTGTTGAGAAAATAATGAAGGGAACAAGGGCAGATGCAAAGAACAGGGCTCAGCAGCTATTGCAGTCATGCACATAAAACAGTGGTTTGGATTGGGAGAGGAATGGTGGCTGCAGAGAGACATTGCCAAGATATGAACATAAAGACACAACTGCTGTTAATGTGGGGTATATTGGGACAAGCATTCAAGGATGACCCCAACATTTCTAACAAATAGTGTTCCCACTTACTGTGGGAGAAACCAAATAAGGAGTAGGTTTGGAAGGAGTTTTTTTTTCTGTCTTGGCTTGTTAATTATTAAATGCCTATGCAATGTCCAAGTGAAATGAGAAACACAAGATATGACCCTGGAGTTCACAGGAGTGTTCTGACGTCCAAATGCAGGGTGTAAAAGGAGCCTAAAATGTGCATATTAAAATTGTACAATTAGGTATTCTTTCCAGAGGAATTGATTTTTAAATTTTTTAAAAAATTTTTAATTTTTATGGGTACATAATAGGTGTATGTATTATGTGGTACATGAGGCATACAATGTGAAATAATCATATATGAAACATGCAGTTTCCATCCACTCAAGCATTCATCCTTTGTGTTACAAACAGTCTGATTATACTCTTTTAATTATTTTTAAATGTACAATTAAGTTATTATTTACTATAAATATCTCACTGTGTTATCCAATGTTCTCTTTCACTCTTTCTAACTATTTTATTTGTACTTGTTAACCATTCCCACCTCCCCACCAAGCTCCCTGCTATACTTCCCAGCCTCTGGTAATCATCCTTCTACTCTCTATTTCTATGAGTTCAATGGTTTTGATTTTTAGATTTCACAAATAAGTGAGAACATGCCATTTTTTTCATTCTGTGACTGGCTTATTTCATTTAATATAATGATTTCTAGTTCATCCATGTTGTTGCAAATGTCTGGATCTCAGTATTTTTTATGGTTGAATAGTACTTCATTGTGTATATGTACCACATTTCTTTCTTCATTCATCTGTTGATGGACAGTTAGGTTGCTTCCAGATCTTGGCTATTGTGAGCAGTGCTGCAACCAACATGGTGGTACAAGTATATACTGTATATACTTTCTGATATACTGATTTCCTTTCTTTTGGGTATATACCCAGCAGTGGGATTGCTGAATCATATGGTACCTCTATTTTTCCATTTTTTGAAGCACCTCCAAGCTGTTCTCCATAATGGTTGTACTAATTTAAATTCTCCACCAACAATGGATGAGGGTTTTCTTCTCTTCACATCCTCATGAGCATTTGTTATTGTCTGTCTGTCTTTTGGATATAAGCCATTCTAACTAGGGTGAGATGACATCTCATTGTAGTTTCAATTTGCAATTATCTGATGATCATTGATGTTGAGCACCTGTTCATATGCCTGTTTGTCATTTATAAATCTTATTTTGAAAAACGTCTATACAAATATTTTGCTAATTTCAAAAATCAGATTATTAGTTTTTTTTTCCTATAGATTTCTTTGAGCCATTTATACATTCTGTTATTAATCCTTTGTCAAGTGGGTAGTTTGCAAGTATTTTCTCCCATTTTGTGGGTTGGATCTTCACGTTGTTGATTGTTTCCTTTGCTATGCAGAAGGAAGCTTTTTAACTTGATATTGTTCCATTTGTTCATTTATACTTTGATTGCCTGTGCTTGTGGGATATTGCTCAAATTTTTGCCTAGTCCAATGTCTTAGAGACTTTACCCAATGTTTTCTTGTAGCAGTTTCATATTTTGAGATCTTAGATTCAAATCTTTAATATGTTTTGGTTTGATTTTCGTATGTGGTGAGAAATAGGTATCTAGTTTCAATCTTCTGCATATGGGTATCCAGTTTCTCCAGTGTATGTTCTCAGTACCTTCATCAAAATTTAGTTCATTGCAGGCCTTTGGATTTATTTCTGGGTTCTCTATTCTGTTCCATTAGCTTATATGTCTGTTTTTATGCCAGCAGCATTCTGTTTTAGTTACTACGGCTCTGTAGTATAATTGGAGTAAGGTAGTGTGATTCCTCTAGTTTTGAGGGTTTTCTTTTCTTGCTTAGGATAACTTTGGCTATTCTGGGTCTTTTGGGTTTCATTTACAGTTTTGTTTTTGTTTTTTTTTCCTGTCTGGAAGATCTGTCTAATGCTGAAAGTAGGGTGTTGAAATTTCTCATTCTTATTGTATTGGGGCCTATCTCTCTCCTTAGCTCAAATAATAATTGCTTGATATATTTAGGTGCTCTAGTGTTGGGTTCTTATAAATTTAAAATTGTTATATACTCTTGTCGAATTGATCTTTTTATCTTTATATAGTAAATTTGTCTCTTCTTGTAGTTTTTGTTTTGAAATCTATTTTGATTGATATAATTACAGTGATCCTGCCATTTTTGCTTTCTATTGGCATTGAATATCTTTTTCCATCTTTTTATGTTCAGTCTATGTGTGTCTTTATAGGTGAGGTATGTTTCTTGTAGGTAACAGATCAATTAGTCTGTTTTTTTAATTCATTCAGGTATTCATGTATTTGATTGCGAGTTTAATTCATTTAGATTAAATGTTATTATTGGTAAGTAAGGACTTTCTTCTGCCATTTTTAAACTTTGTTTTCTGGTTGTTTTGTGGCCTTCTTTTCCTTTCTTCTTTTCTTCATGTCTTCCTTTAGTGATATATAATTTTTTTGGTGATATGATTTAGTTTATTGCCTTTTATTGTTTGTGTCTCCATTGTATGCTTTTGTTGTGGTGTTACCATGAGGCTTGCAAATACTATCTTGTTTGTGTCTCCATTGTATGCTTTTGTTGTGGTGTTACCATGAGGCTTGCAAATATTATCTTATAACCCATTTTTTAAAAACTGATAACAACTTAACTCTCTTTGCATAAACAAAAAGCAAGCAAAAAGAAAACTAATAAAAACACTACATCTTAACTTTATCTCCCTGCTTTTTAAATGTTTGTTTTTTCTATTTATATCTTATGCTATGTTTTGGAAAGTTGCTGTAGTTGTTATTTTTAATTGTTTCATTGTTTAGTCTTTCTACTTAGGATAAGAGTAGTTTACACATCATAGTTACAGTGTTATAACACTGTGTTTCTCTGTGTACTTACTATTGCGAGTTTTTTACCTTCATGTGATTACTTATGGCTCATTAACATGCTTTTCTTTCTTATTGAAGTATTATCTTTAGCATTTTTGTAGGACAAACCTAGTGTTGATAAATCCACTCAGCTTTTGTCTGGGAAAATCTTTATTTCTCCTTAATATTTGAAGGATATTTTTGCCAGATATACTATTAAATCTGCTGGGTGTTCTATAACCTTCTTGTACTTCATATTAATATCTTTCTCTAGGTTTGGGAAGTTCTCTGTTACTATCGTGTTGAATACATTTTTTATGCCTATTTCTTTTTCTGTCTCCTCTTGAATGCCAAAAATTCTTAGATTTGCCCTTTTGAGGTTATTTTCTACATTTTGTAGGCATGAATCATTGTTTTTTATTCTTTGTTCTTTTATCTCCTGATTGTATATTTTCAAATAGCCTGTATTTAAGCTCATGAATTTGTTCTTCTGCTTGATCAAGTCTGCTATTTAAAAATTCTGATGCATTTTTCAGTGGGCCACTTGCATTTTTTAACTCCAGAATTTCTGCTTCTTTTTAATTCTCTGTTAAATTCATCTGATAGAAGTCTGAACTCCTCTGTGTTGTTTTGAATTTCTTTGCATTTCTGCAACACAGCTATTTTGAATTTTCTGCCTGAAAGGTCACATATCTCTGTTTCTCTAGGATTGGTACCTGGTGGCTTATTTAGTTCGTTTGTTGTACTCATGTTCTCCTGGGTGATGTTGATATTATTACATGTTCTTTGGTGTCTTGACATTAAACAGTTAGGTATTTATTGTAGTCTTAACTATCTGGGCTTGTTTGTATATATCCTTCTTGGAAAGGCTTTCCAGATATTTGAAAGGGCTTAGGTGCTGTGATCTAAGTTGTATCTCCTTTAGAGGACAGCCCAAGCCCAGTAACACAGTGCCTTGCAGAGTCATAGAGGTACCACCTTGATGGTCTTGGACCAGGCAGAATTTTCTGGATTACCAGGAAGAGACTCTTGTTCTTTTCTCCCAAATAAACAAAGTTTCTCTCTTCTAAGCCATTTAAAGCTGTGGGTGGAGAGACACAAGTACCCCTGTGGCCACTATCTCTATGACTGCACTGGCCTAGGTCTTGCCTAAGTCCTCCTATAACTACTTCTTAGCTACTGCCTATGTTCGCTCAAGGCTTTGGGACTCTACAATCTGTAGGTAGCAAAGCCAGCCAGGACTGTGTTCTTCACATCAGGGTAGCAACTTTCCCCAGGCCTCTGGTAGGTTCAGAAGTGCTACCCGGGAGTGAGGGACAAGAGTTAAAAACCTTAGAAGTCTATCTGGTGTTCTAGTGGTCTGTGGCTGAGCTGGCACTCAAACTACAAGTCTGTCTCACTCTTCTTCCCACTTTCTAAAAGCAGAGAATCCTCACTCAGTAGACACTGCCACTATAGGCCATGTGGAGTACTGCCAGACTACGGCTGATGTTCCCTTAATGCCCAAGGCCTCTTAAGTCAGCTTGTAATGTATGCTGCCTGGCCTGGAACTTACCCTTCAGGGCAGTGGGTTCCTCTCTGGCCCATAGCAGGTCCAGAAATGCCATCCAAGAGTCAAGTCCTGGAATTGTGAACCCCAAGAGCCCACTTGGTGCTCTACCCCCATGGCCATGCTAGTACCTGAAGACAGCAAGTCTCAGAGGATCACCCAAGCCCCTCAACATTGTATCTGGTATTGCTGCTTGTTATTCAGGGTTCTTCAGTTTGCAGGCAGTAAATGCTGCCAGGACTGGATCCTTCCCTTCAAGACACTGGGTTTCCTTCTGGTCCAGGTTGTGCCTACAAATGTCATCTGGGATCTAGGACCTGGAATGGGGGCCTCACGATGCTGAACAGTGCCCTATCCTGCTGTGCCTGAGCTGCTATCCAAGATGCAAGACAAAGTATTCTTCACTCTTCCCTCTCCTCTCCTCAAGTGAAAAGGAGTCTTCTTTGGAGCAACAAGTTGTACAGCCTCATTTTTGGTACTTATGAAGGTATTTTTTCTGTGCAGATAGTTGTTAAATTGGTATACTTTTGGGGGCTGGTTGAAGGTGGGACAAGCAGTGGAGCCTCCTATTCCACATCTTATTCTGCCTCTTGACTTCCCAGAGGAATTAATTTTGAAGCTAAAACCTAAATAATGTGTAAGAATTAATTAAATGATGAACAAATTGGGGAAGGTTTCTTTTTCTAGAGGGAAATAATTCATGGGAACATGTGATAACCTGACATAAAAAAGAGATTGGTGCAAAAGAGGAATTGAATTTTGGCTGAAGAATCAAGAACTCGCTTTAGAGAGTTATGATATGAGCTAGGAATTATTAATTTATATTCTGTAATACAAATTTTGTTTTTCATCTTAAGGCTAATAAGAAGCGTTGAAGTGTTATACAGGCTCACATACACTTCAGATTTGCATGTTATAAAACTAAGCCCATTTGCATTTTTGCAAGTGGGTTGAAGAGAATAAAACTAGAAGTAAGGGCAGTACAGAAACAGAGAAACTGATGCATTGTAGAAAGTTTATAGCCCTTTTTTAAAAAAAATATTGAATTAGTAGATATAGAATCCATTTCGTGGGAAAGGATAGGAAAGAACAAAGGTTGATGCCAAGATATTCAACAGGATAACTGGTTAAGAATGGTTCTATTTATTCAGCTGGCACACACTTTGGTTGGTGGGAAAGATGAGGTCAGTGCTGGATAGATGCCATGTAAGAACATTGTATTAGTACCTATCTGCCTGGTCTAGAGTTCAGAAGGGCCATCTAGGTAGCCATTAACATAAAATTTATAAACAGGTCCATAAGTGACATTCAAAAACATGAGAAGAAAATCTAAAGTGAGAAATGAAGAGTGTCTAAAATATAAGTACAAGGAAATCTCATATTAAATGACATGTAGAGGAAACAGAGTGTGCAAAAGAGACCAGGAAGAAAGATCCCAATAATCGAAAAGAAAAGCAAGGAACCACACCAGTAGAGAAGCCAGAAGAATAGACCAGCTCAGTGGAAAAGCAGAGATTATCAGTGCTTAATGCTGCTGAGAGCTCAGGTAACATAAACAGTGAAAAGGTCCTGACACTTAGGTACAAGGAAGCAATGAGTAATTTTGGGAAGCACAGTTCTCAGTGGAGTGGTGGACAGGTAAGATAGTCTTAGGTTGAAAAATGACAAGCAGGTGTGGAGACTAAGAAAATGAGTAGAGTCAAATCTCTCAAGAACTTTGTGTTGTGGACAAGAGTGGTAACTAGAAACTATAAGGTAAAGAGGGAGAGTGAATCAGTAATTTTTAGTATAGAAGATAATTAACAATAATTAAATGCTGATGACAAGATAGTAGAGGCAGAGAAACAGATATATAGAAGAGAAAGATCATCTTTGGTTGCTGAAAGTTTCTGAGAAGAAAGGAAGAGAAAAGTGGACCATAGGGCCCTTAGTTGGGAAGAGAAACCACTAGATTTTTAGATTTTGTTATGGAAAGCTGATGGCACCCCTTCAAAAGAACTCTAATTTCTCTGTAAGGGAGAAGGTGAAATCAACAGCAAGAAAGGAGAAATTATTGGAAGTTGTTAGGCTTAAGGAGAACGGAGAAATACTTGAAATAGTAATTGGAGAATTTTATAGACTGAATGGTTTTTGTCCTTCAAATTTATATATTAGTCTCCTAAATCTGACTATCATGGTATTTGGAGGCAAGACCTTTCAGAGAGGTCATTAGGTTTAGATGAGGCCATGAGGCTGGGTCCCCATGATGGGATTAGTGTCCTTATAAGAAAAGATAGAGACCAGAGCTTTCTCTTCCTCTGCCATGTGAGGACACAGCTAGAGGGTGACCATCTACAAGCCAGAAAGTGGGTCTTCACCAAGAACCTGACTGTTGTCACTCTGATCTTGGACATCTCAGCCTCTAGAAGTCTGAGAAATAAATGTGTGTTACTTAAGTCACTCAGTCTATGGTATTTTGTTATAATAACCTGAGTAGACCAAGACAAGAAGAGAAAGAGAGAGAAAGAGAGAGAGAGAGAGAGATTTTAAAGATTTAAGAATTTTAAAAATTAAAAAAAAGACCCACCTGAGCCTGATAAGCATTGGTTTATCAGTCTGTCTGCAAGCTGGTTTGGATGTTTAAACACAGTACTATACTATTATGGTATCTTCTTTAAATACGAATGCAGATTAAAATTTTGGACAAAAAAAATTTAAAGTACTATTTTATTATTAGTTTTGTTTGAGATCATTGGTATCCTTTTTAATATTCTTGTCAAGTTGGATTTTCATAGTTTAGGAAGAAAATAATTTTTATAATTTTTATGAGATATATATCTTGAATTAAGGTAATGGTCAATTGTTTTACAATAAATCTTTCTATAACTGTTTCTATGAGTTATATTCAGATAAGTAATGCTGTGTACTTGCATAATGGAAAACATGATCATGTTCTTGATTGCTCCATTCTTACCTTTGTATTTGAAAGAAATAAGGCTGTTTGACATGATTTTATCCATAGAAATTTTACAAAGGTTTTATACTCAGATATAACCACACAACACACACACACACACTCACACATACACACACACACATTATATGAAAGCTTTTAATCTTATAAATTAAAAATGCCATGAGAGTAGAAAGGCATGATAGTTGGGAAATAAACTGAAATCTAACAAAGAAAATTGGCAAAGATAGAAATGGCATACTGAAAGGAATAAAGACTATGCTGAGACCTGAAATCTCTGTGGTATTTGCAGTGAAAAGTGAATTGCAGAGAGAACAGTTTGTCAGACTTGTGTGAAGAGAGCATAGAACAGTTAGGAAATTAAAAGTAATTTTAAATAAATTTTTAGATGAACTGAATGGGGTTTTATAAATCCTAACACTTTTTCTTTCCTCTAGGGATTCTTATGAGAATTAAATTAGACAGGTCTGATATTAATGATATTCCATTTTACTAATAACTGGGATAGTCTTGTGATGCAGAGCTGGAACAAACTAATATAAACATAACATAATCTGGACAAAGTATTTATTATGCCCTTCCCAACTGACCAAAAATGACTAAACTCACAGATCGAATTCCATCTGATTTGCCTGATATCAAGTCCAGCAGAAAACTTGGACCACAGTAAAAGCAGATCAATCAAAGTAACAGGCAGATGTTGCACAAATATGCTCATGATATGGAAGACATGAAGCAGAAAACGTATCAACATATCTGCTGATGTAGCAGGAGTCTAGCAGGGTTCTGTGTATATTCTGTGCAAGAGGTTTGTAAGTACTTTTTCTAGGAAGGGAGTAGCAAAAATACCCACAAATGATCTGGAAGTGCCCAGGAATGACAATGTCTTTGGGGTGTGGCAAGGGGAGGAAGTGACTAAAGTAGACTGGATAGAAGTAGTTTGTCCAGAGGTTATCAAAGATCATCCACAGGCATGCTGAAGACCTCCAAAATAAGAGAATTTAGGAGATTTAGGAAATAAAGTGATTCAGGTTCTAGAGTTTTGTTGAACAAGGAAAGATGACCATGACTTTGGCAAGACAAAGATAATCAGAAGGTGATATAGACAGAGAGCATGAGCCTCAAAACATGAATGTCATTTTATGATAGAGTGAAAAATAAATATTCTAAAAATATGGATTTTCTTCTAAATCTTTTTAAAATGTGGATTCCTGGGTTTGTGGTAGAAAGTTTTAGAAGAGATAGAAGTAGGAATTTAGAACAGTAAGGCAGAGAGGAAGCAAAAATTAACACGAAAATGAGACTATAAGAGAATTTAAATGATCAGAGGAGAGTTGATAAGGCAAATAGAGAAATGCAGGTGATAGAGGTGGTAGCAATGCTGGTTGTGAATAGCAAAGTTCCATCATTTGGATTCAACTGTTTTCTGCATTGTTTAAGAGGTTCAGATTTGTTGTGTGGCTACAGAAGAACAACTCAGTCTTCCTTCAGAGCCCCTGATGTATGGGGTCTTAGGGAATGATAGAATATGTGTCTCTTAAGGCTGGCAAAGGAAAAAGTCCCATTAATCATAGCTATTTTCTCAGATCTGAGGCTGTGTGCAGTGAGAGAGATGTTCAATAAGTGTCTGTATTGGTTTTATATAGATCTGATACATGCTCCCTTAAGTTAAACATTCAAACAAGTATAGTTTCTCAAGATGGCAAGTTACAAATAATAGAAAATAAAAAACAAGAAATTTACAGCCCTTAGATTTAAATTAGATTAATTCACTATTTTTCTTCTAAATTTTCTACTTGTTCTTTGCCTTTTAGTTTCAGATAAAGAAAACAGCAAAAATTGATGATGTAATATTGGAAATGTTATAAGCAGATTTTTCAACAGAGGCATGTGTCCATTCACTATTAGACTTGGATCACTGGAGGTGAATGAATGTCCCAGTCTTCTTTTCAAATCACTAACATTAGTGGTTTCACCTTGAATGAATCTTGCCCACTCATGAAGTGAGCACATGCAAACTGAACATAGGCAAGTTGTGTGTGTGTGTGTGTGTGTGTGTGTGTGTGTGTGTGAGAGAGAGAGAGAGAGAGAGAGAGAGAGAGAAAGAGAGAGAGGGACAGAGAGACAGAGACAGAGACAGAGATAGAGATAGGGAGAGAGAGAGTGATTTGGGATGTAATAGCTTAAGAGTCTGCTTGAAATCAGCCCCCATCTTCTTTCCATCATGAAACAGCTACTACTAAACTAGATATTATATCTTGGTTTATTGGTTTATTCTGTTGGGGTCAATGAAAGAATAACACAGAGATTTTGAACAGGTAGCAAAAGCTAACCTAAAAAGAATGTCTGGGGAAAATTCCCAAACTGATGGCTTTGAGGAGCAAAAGAGCAAAATTAAATACTTGTGAATAATTTTCAGAAATCCATATTAGAAACTTAGTGACAACTAACATCAACATCATCAAACATTGCTCTGCTGACCAAAAAGTACAATAGTTTATGAAGTATTTATATCAACATTAGTTGATGATAATAAACTTGCAAGATTAGAGAGTATATCTTACAACTTTAAAAAAGTATTGTGACATTTTATATATACATATGACCTCACAGAAGAATGTAGAAAGTGATAGTAGCAATCACTAAGTGTAGATTATATACTATTATACTATGCAAAAATAGACAAATATTATTTCAAGACATCATGGAAAGCCATATTTTTGGAATTTAATAATTGAATGTAAGGACACAAGAAACAAATATCTCTATTTCTAGTAAATTAAGTTTCATATCCTATAATAAGTCCCACATAATAGAAAATGTTGTGTATTTTACAAGGGCTCAAGTATTATCTCAATGTAAACTCCATTGTTCTCCATTATTCTTTATACTTAATATTTCTTTACTGTTTTAGGGGGATATCATTGATCTACAAAAATTCACATACTGAATGTGCACAATTTGATGAGTTTGGATCTATCCAAACACCAAACACCCACAGTACTATCACCACAATCAAGGTAATAGACATATCCATCACCTCACAAAGTTTCCTTATATTTCTTGGGGTAGGTGCTGGTAATAATACTTAACATAAGATCAACATGCAACAAATTTTGAAGTGTATAATCCTACAATACTGAATTATTACATTTAGACACTATGTTGTACAGCAGAGCTCTAGACTTTATTCACCTACCGATATGGTTTGGCTCTATGTTCCTGACCAAATCTCATGTCAAATTGAGGCTATTATAAGTTTGACTATTACAAGCACTTTATATAAGTGGAACCACGTAGTATTTATCCTTTTGTGACTGGCTTATTTCATGTCATAATATCCTAGGTGTTCACCTATGTTGTTGCAAATGGCAGAATTTCCTTTTTGAAGGCTGAACTGTACTTTATTGTATGTATATTGTACATTTTCTTTATCCATTCATCTGTTGATTGCCACTTGGATTCTTTCCATCAATTGGCTTCCATGAATGCTTCATTGAACATGGAAGTGCAAATATCTCTTTGCAACACTGATTTCAATACTTTTCGGTATATATCCAGAAGTGGGATGGGTGGATCCTATGGTAGTTCTAATTATTTTTGAAGAACTGTTTTCCATAGCTGCTGCAACATTTTCGTTTCCACTAAGAATGTATCAGGGTTGCAATTTCTTCACATCCTCCCCAACACTTATCTTTTTTTAAAAAAAATAATGGCCAACACAATGGGTTTGAGGTGATATAACTTTGTAATTTGAATTTTTCTGATAATACTGTGTTGAACATCTTTTCATATACTTATTTGTTGTGTATGTATGTATGTATATGTGTACATATATATAATGTCTTACTTGGATCCTATATGTAGCAAATCCTAAAGACTCCACACACACACATGCACACACACAAACACAGGCATGCACTACCTATTAGAACTGATAAACTTAGTAAAGTTTCGGGATACAAAATCAACATATAAAAATCAGTTCTAATTCAATACACTAATAACTATCCAAAAAGCTTTTTTAAAAATGTTATTATTTACAATAGCGTCGAAAATAATAAATTACTTAGGAATAAATTTAACCAAGAAGGTAAAAGATCTGCATACTGAAAATAATAAAACACTGATGAAAGAAATTAGAGGAGACAAAAATAAATCCTATGTTCATGGAAAAAAAATCCTATGTTCATGAATTGGAAGAATTAATATTGTTAAAATGTCCATACTACCCAAAGTGATCTACATAGTTAATGCTATCCCCCAAAAAATCCCAACTGCATTTTTTACAAACATAGAAAATAACAATCTTAAAAATTATTTGGAAACCCAAAAGAACCAAATAGTCAAAGTGACCTTGAACAAGAACAAAGCTAGGGGTGCCACACTTTCCAATTTCAAAATACAATACCAAACTATAGTAATTACAAGAGTATGATACTAATATAAAGATATAAACAACGGAGCAGTATAGAGAACACAGAAATAACCCCACTCATTTATGGTCAACTGATCTTTAACAAAGGTGCCAGGAATACACAATGGAGAAAATATGCTGTCTTCCACAATTGGTTCTGGGAAAAGTGATTATCCACATGCAAAAAAAAATGAAATTGGATCTCTACCTCACCCATACACAAAAGCTCAACTCAATGAATTAAAGACAAAGACTTGAAACAATAATAAAATTTCTAGAAGAAAACATAGGAATAAATCTTCTTTACATTAATCTTCATAATGATTTCTTGGATATAACACCAAAAGTACAGCCTATACAAGCCAAAGTAGACAAGTGGTATATATCAAACAAAACAGCTTCTACACAGCAAAGGAAGTCATCAACAGAATGAAAAGGCAATGTATGGAACGAGAGAAAATATTTGCAAACCTTATATTTGATAAGGGATTTACTTCCAAAATATTTAAAGAACTCCTACAACGGACTACCAAAAACAAACAAAAACCCCAAAACAAAATATCATGTGCTGTGATGTGTGCCTGTACTCCCAGCAACTCAGGAGTTTGAAACAAGAAGATTGCTTGAGTACAGGAGTTCAAGTCTAGCCTGGTCAACATAGTAAGACCCCATCTGTAAGACAAAAAAAAGAACCCAAACAACAACAACAACAAAAAATAACTCAATTAAAAATGGACAAAGAGCTTAATATTTTGATATCAAAATTCTATTTTCTTAAGTTTTAGATTGAGTTGTAAAAAGTCTGTGCCTTTAGAATACAAGCGTTCTTGTGGTTGTTTTTTTAAATTTAAAATACTAACCATAAAGTTTTTTTGTTCCTATCCTTATATCTTTCATTATCATTAAAGAATCCAATCAAGTAATAAAACATGTTAACAAGTATAAAGCCAATCTCCATTACTCTATTGGTCCCATGAGCTGTGGTTGGGAAACACAAAAACAAAGACTAACAAGAATGAAAAAAAAATAATTAACAACATCAAATTTTGAGGTATTGACTTTATGGCCAGCATTCAGTGATAGAGAGATCTGTGTTTGCTGGCAGACAGTGAAAGTTTCATGAAAAAGATGGGTATAAATGATGGAAGCAAAGATATAGATAGGGTAATTCCATGACCCACTGGGAAGGAAAAACATAAAAAAGGTTAAAATAGATTTAAATTACACCAAATCAAAGAAATCTAAACTCAACATTTACATATATGTCTTCTTGAGAGATTTAGTGTGGAGGTTTTCATGTTTCAAAAAAGAAAGACTATATATATATATATCTGTATTTGTATATATATGTGTGTATATATATATATACACATATATATTCCTTTGTATATATCATGCTATGTAGTATATATAATATATATGCATATGTAGTACATATATATGCATATACATATATACTATAGAGCGTACACACACACACACACACACAGATTCAAAATGTCTTGAAAATATAATTGGCTCTCTTTAAACCAAAAAGCCTGGAACTCTCAAACAATCTAGGAAACTGAAGACTTCTTTTAGAGATGATATTGCTCCCACTCCTCCCCCCACCTCTCATCTGCAGCCCTGTACCACCTTACATGTTTCTCTTGAAAAACAGCAAAAAAGTGTAATGCTAGGGTTGTACTATAGAACCTTCTTGTTGCTATATTGAAATTGACATAGAAAGAACTTATTTCAAAGGATAATGAAAAGTTACAACAAGTATCATTCACTAGCATCTGTTATGTCTACATTGTGTGAATGAGTATCACTGTGAATTAGTAAGCATTTCTGAAACTCATAATGAAATACTTACATATATGTTAGTGTTTCATGATGGTGGTTATAGATCTGCTTTGGTTTGTTTTCATTTTGTTGGCTTCATATTAATAAGTGCAATGCTAAAAATCAAATAAAAGCAGGTTTAAACTTGAAGCTGCCCATTTGATGCTAAGTGGATGGGTAAAATTTGAGTTTTCAAAGACTCATATACATTGAACATCAAAGATAACATGAAAATGCCTAAGGTAAATTAAAAAGGTAGTATCTTTCTCACATCTCAGAAAGAGGGGAGGAATTTCCTGAGGACAATAGTTTGAATTGTTTTTTTCATATACAAATGTACTACAATAATTGCAAGTAATGTGAAACTCCCTCATCAGCAGACCAGTGTTTTGTGTTTCCTGAAACAATGGAACCACAGCCATAAATATATTTCACCTCTTGTCTGGCTTGTCTCCATCTGAAGACACAGACAGGTATTCATAAGGCTCTGAGATCTGGAAAAGTCAAATAGCAAACCTGCTTGGCAGAATCTCAAGTTCTCTTTTTATTTGCTTTTGAAGAACTTAATCTTGATTTTGGCAAAGAGAGTTTAATCTGTACCATACAGAATTATTTATTGTAGTCTTAACCAAATATCATTTTACAATAAATTTTTTGTTAAAATGTTAAACATTTCATGTTCATAAGACTATTATGGTTTCTTTTGAATAGCACAATTATTTCTTTACATTTTTGCAAGAATTCCTGACATCTGCTTATTTTAAAAACCAAACAAATATTTTCTGAAATAAAAAGTTTGGATACTCATCCTAACCATACTTTTTAACATATTTGGTGAAAGCCATGGAACATGTAAATAAGAACATGTAAATATCATCCAGTGACTATTAAGGTGGTAAAATAAATGATATTTGACAATGTAAAAAAAACACCAAAGTTATTTGTATATATGCAAGAATAAAAAAACTTTGCAATTAAATTTGAAATAAATGAGTATAGAAGCTTTTCAAGAATATTTTTCTCTCATTTTTGTCAACAGTTATAAAGGGAAATTATATTGAGTATTTTGGAGAAAAAAAATGTAAGAAACCTCATTCAGAAATTAAGCATCTTTAAAATTTCCTGTAGTTTTCTTTATTTGATTATTTTGGCGGGGGGGGGGGCGGTCAACATAATATATATTCTGCCCTTGAATATTAAAGATAGAATTTATATCAATTTAATTTTGATTTAAAATTTAAGTTCTATATCACTTTTCTCAGTTCAGGATTTTGAATATACTAAAACAATTAGTTTTTGATTTAATATTGCCACTTTCTTTGCTCAAGTTTCTTAGCACTCACTTTTGAGGCTCCCTTAAACTTTCTTGGCATTTGACTTTTCCATTCTACTCTAATTCTTATTTTATAAGTATCGTCTGGCTTTTCTACCCAGTAAGAAACTAGTAAAATTCAGCAATGTTTTTTAGCCAAGTTCATCTCAGTCATTAATTAGCACTTGGAAATGTTTAGGCACAAACAAATCAAATTAATTGGAAAATATGTCTAATGTTAAAGGTTTTACATACTTTATCATAAATAATGGCTAATTTTGGAATCAGATAATAAAAAAGAAAATATGAAATTATTCTAATGAACACACACAGAATTTAATGCATGGCTATTAAATTAAGGTTTAATGATAATTTGGGGGCTCCTCGTCTTACTGATTTCTTTATAGCGAAATATGGGGATTGGCTCCAGATTTTGATTAGGAAAAGGTCTTTGCGGGGCATTTTCTCTTTAACATCATCTTTAGAATACTCTTTTCACAGTCAACCTTCAAATAATGGGGGTTTAATGAATTTCACGATTTCTTATTGTGATGTGTATTTATTCTTTCCATTTTTTCTGCCCATTTGTTTCTCAATTCTTTGACTGACCTCCCTTAGTCCCTTCCTATGCTTGTAACAAAAGACTGGCTTTAAACTGTGTTACAAGATACATTTAGGTACACTGAAATTTTAGAGAGTTTATTTGACCAGATGGTGATTCATAAAAGGAGCATTACCAAAATCCAGTGGTTTGGGCTCCACCAAAGGGCCATAAGGGAAAAACTTTTATAAGGTGTTTGAGGAAGCAAGACACAGAAAATATTTGATTGGTCAAAGTGGAACAGCAGCCTTAAAGTCTCTAGTTAGCGGTAACTTGGCAGTTTCTGATTGGTTGAGCTTAAGTTTCATTTCCTAGCATAAGACCATTTACTATGAATTGCGTTTGTTTGCTTGGGTAGGAAACCTAGGATGCTGGAGCTGCCTCAGTCTATAATGGCTGCCTAATTAATTATTTTAACACCTGTTTTAGCCTGCTTTTTAAACATTTTTCCTGAGACCACATTTGCTACACATTTGGCTTTCTCTACTACCCCTAGGCTCTAAACTTCCAAACCCCAACTTCCAGCATAAACTGGAACTCTTCTAAAATACCTCATTATCATCTTCAAGCATCACAGTCATTTCTAACTAAACTCGTTTCTCATTTTCCCTTCTAAGTTCACCCCCGACTACATCCTTTTGGTCCAGAAAATTGTTCTGGTGCTTGCTCAACTCTGGGAAAAAAATGTTCCCCCACCAAAAAACAGTATATGTGTAACACCACATTTCCATCATAACTTTACGCGTACCAGAGCAGAAATGTAGGTTTATTGATTCCTCAATAGAATTAAACTTGAGGAGTAGTGGCTCATTTCTGCATTTGTAACTCCTAACTCAGAACAGACATTAAAGGCAAAATAAGTATTTGTCAAAGAAATGGATAAATGTATATGTTTACTTATCATTTGAACTGTTCAGAGCCATACTGATTCCATGCTCAGCTAATAGTATACATCATTTATTTCCAAGTATGCGGAACACTAACCAAAATTTTTAAAACCTAGAGATGAGTATTTTAGTTTAATAATTTTTTTCATGATTGTAATTGTTGATGGGGCAGCAATTTATTAAATTATCAAGGAAAATATTTTAACAACTTTATTGAAATATAATTGTAATGTCTTAATTTGTTTGGCCTGCTACAAAAAAATGCCTCAGACTGGGTAGTTTATAAATGAAACAAATTCATTTCTCATAGTTCTGGAGGATGAGAAGCTCAAGATCAAGGTGCTGGCAGATTCCATGTGTGCTAAGGATGTGCTTTCTCATGGAAGGTGCCTTCTAACTGTGTCTTCACATGGTAGAAGGAGCAAGGGATCTCTCTGAGCTTCTCCTGTAAGGACACTAATCTCTTTCATGAGAGCTTTACTCATACATTTGACAAAAGCCCCGCTTCGTAATACTATGGTATTAGGGATTAGGTTTCAATATATGAATTGATTATACAAACCACACACAATTAAAATGTTCAAGCTGTGACATATTTACATATCTGTAGAGTTGTCACATCAAAATTTTGTATATATCTACTACCCTCAAAAATGTCCTCATGCTTTTTTACAATCTCTCTCCTGCTGCTCTGATTTCTATTCTCACTATATATGAGTTTGCATTTTCTAGAATTTAATATAAATAAAATTACATAGTACATATTCCTTTTAAAGTCTGGTTTATTTCATTCAATACAATTATGCCAAAATCCAACGTCAATGTCAAATTCAGTGTCACTGCATAAAACAATAGTACATTCCTTTTTATTGCTTCAGAGTATACCATTGTAGGGGTATACCACAATTTGCTAATGGACATTTGGATTGTCTCTACTTTGGGGATATTATAAATAAATCTGCTATGACCAATTTTTGTGTAAAATGTTTTATAGGTATATACCTTCCTAGGCTTTAGGAAATTCCTAGGATTGGAATGGCTGGATCCTATGGTCGTTGTGTGTTTAACCTTTTAAAAAAGTGTCAAAATGTTTTGCAAAATTGCTGTACCATTTTGAAAACCAAAAGTGTATAAGGCTTCCATTTGCTTCACATCCTTATCAACACTTGGGATGGTCAATCTTGATAATTTTAACACTCTACTAGGTAGCTTACTGTGCTTTTAGTTTTTGTCTAATGCCTGAGGATTTTTGTATCTTTTCATGTGTGTTTGCCATACATATATCTTCTTTGATGAAGTTTCTGTATGCCATAAATAAATTGAGTGAATTATGGGTACATATGGCAAGAAAAATGAATCTCAGAAGCTTGAACAGTATAAACCAGACATAAGAGGAACCTCCTACAGAATTCTATTAATCTCAATTCCAAAAAGCTAGAAAGTTTGCCTAAGGGATAAAAAACCAGGATCATAGTTACCTTTAAGGCTGTATTTACTAAAAGGAAGCTACAATATGTTTTTTTTTTTCTTTTGAGATGAAGTCTCACTCTGTAGCCCAGGCTGGAGTGCAGTGGCGTGATTTCAGCTCGCTTCAACCTCCACCTCCCGAGTTCAAGCGATGCTCCTGCCTCAGCCTCCTGAGTAGCTGGGACTGTAGGCGTGTGCCACCATGCCCAGATAATTTTTGTATCTTTAGTAGAGATGGGCTTTTACCATCTTGGCCAGGCTGGTCTTAAACTCCTGACCTCATGATCTGCCCGCCTTGGCCTCCCAAAGTGCTGGAGGGGTAAGCACCGCACCTGGTGTTACAATATGTTCTATTTCTTGATCTGGTTGAGAGTTACAAGGTTTCTTTTTCAATTTTTGAACATTTATCAAATTTTTACTTGTGATTTGCTAATTTTACATATGTATGCTATATTCAATACAAAATTTAATTTTACAAAATAAATAAAACAATAACTTAGCTTATGTTAACAAGAACAGTAACCAGCAACTTTATCAAGTGCTTCTTATTTGCCAGATACTACACCAAATGAAAAGCTAAGAAAAAAACAGGAGGAGTGGGAAGCGGCAGAGCCAATAATAGTCTTACAAATTATTTAGATCTGGTGTTTATAACTCAGAATAAAACCACCTCTATTTAATATTGGATGTCATAAAGTTACTTGCACTGGAAACATTGTTTTCAAATCTACTATGCCGTGTGATAAGGAGACTCAATAGTTAACTTTATTATGGTATAAAGGTAGGAATATATATATATATATAAATAGGAAAATAAACCACAGATACTAATATTTTTGTTTGTGGGAAATTATTTGGCTCTTGCTGAAAGAGTTTTTGTTGTTTCATTTTATTTTTTTTTCTTTGAATGTTGTTAGAAGTTTTACATTACAGTGATAGCCAGAACACAAAGAATATGTTCACAATCATTCACTCTGCTTTGTCTAGTCTTCTTTTAAAAAGGTAGCGAATAAGTTTTCAGTAAGTGAATGATGAAAGAGCACATAAATTCCATACTTTGTTTTGAAAAGTGATTTCAGAGAGAAAATTTTCACTGAAATTATTGATCACATGTAAAATTATGTTAAAACCGAACATTCAAAATAAATACCTTTCAAATTTATTGAGTTTTCAATATTAAAAGAACAGAAAGAATAAAAGAAACTTACCTATGATTTATCATTAGAGACTGATATGGTTTGGCTTTGTGTCCCCACCTGAATCTCATGTTGAATTGTAATCCCCAATGTTGAGCAAGGGACCTTGTGGGAGGTGATTGGATTATGGGGGCAGATCTCTCCCTTGCTGTTCTCATGATAGTGGATTCTCTTGAGATATGGTTGTTTGAAAGTGCGTAGCACTTTCCCCTTCACCCTCCACCATGACTGCAATTTTCCTGAGGCCTCCCCAGCCATGCCTCCTGTACACCCTGTGGAACCATAAGCCAAATAAACCTCTTTTCTCCATAAATTACCCAGTCTCAGGTATGTCTTTATAGCAGTGTGAAAACTAATACAGAAAACTGGTACCAGAGAAGTGGGGCCTTACAATAAAGATACCTGAAAATGTGGAAGTGGCTTTGGAACTGGAAATGGGCAGAGGTGGAAACAGTTTGGTGGATTCAGAAGAAGACAGGAAGATGAGGGAAAGTTTGGAACTTCCTAGAGACTTGTTGAATGGTTTTGACCAAACTGTAGATGGTGATATGGACAGAGAAGGCCAGACTGATAAGATCCCAGACAGAGATGAGGAACTTATTGGGAATTGGAGTAAAGGTCACTCTTGCTATGCATTGTGCCCCTGCTTTAGGGATCTGTTGAACTTTAAACTTGAGAGAGATGATTTAGGGTATCTGTCAGAAGAAATTTCTAAGCACTACAGCATTCAGGATGTGACCTGGTTGCTTTGAACAATGTATGCTCATATGTATTCACAAACAGATGATCTGAAATTCCAACTTACATTTAAAAGGGGAGCAGAGCATAAAAGTTTGGAAAATGTGTAGTCTGACCATTTGTTAGAAAAGAAAAGCCCATTTTCTGGAAGAAATTCAAGCCAGCTGCAGAAATTTGTGTTAAGTGAAGAGGAGCCAAAACAAAGAGAAAATGCTTCTAAGACATTTCAAAAACCTTTGTGGCAGCCACTCCCATCACAGGCCTGGAGGCCTACGAGGAAATAGTGGTTTCATGGACCATGTCCAGGCCTCCACTGCTCTGTGCAGCTTCAGGCCATGGTGCCCTGCATAAGACTGGTGACTTCTATGTGGTGTTGGGCCTGCAAGTGTGCAGAGGGAAAAAACTGAGGCTTGGGAACCTCCACCTAGATTTCAGAGGATGTATGAAAGTGCCTGGATTTTCAGGCAGAAGTCTGCTGCAGGAGTGGAGTCCTCATGGAAAACCTCTACTCGGGCAATGCCAATGGTAAATGTGGGATTGGAGCCCTGAAACAGATTCCCCACTGGGGAACTGCCTAGGGGAGCTGTGAGAGGAGGGCCATTATTCTCCAGACCCTAGAATAGTAGATCCACCAACACATTGCACTGTGTGCCTGGAAATGTCATGGGCATTCATTGCCAGCCTGTGAAATGCACTGGCTGTACCCTGCAAAGCCACAAGGGTGGAGCTGCCCAAGAGCATGGGAGTCCACCTCTTGAATCAGTGTGATCTGGATGTGAGACATGGAGTTAAAGAAGATCATTTTGGAGCTTTAAGGTTTAATGACAGCCTCACTGGATTTTGGACTTTCACAGGGTCTGCAGCCCCTTTATTTTGGCTAATTTCTCTCATTTGGAATGGGAGCATTTACCAAATTCCTGCACCCTCCATTGTATCTTGGATGTAACTAACTTGTTTTTTATTTTACAGGCTCATAAGTGGAAGGGACTTACCTTGTCTCAGATAAGACTTTGGACTTGGACTTTTCAGTTCATGCTGGAATGAGTTAAGACTTTAGGGGGCTATTGGGAAGGTATAATTGTGTTTTAAAATGTGAGAAGGACATGAAATTTGGTATGGTCCAGGGTCCAAATGATACGGTTAGGCTCTGTGTCCTCACCCAAATCTCATGTTGATTGTAATCCCCAGTGTTGGGGGAGGTACCTGGTGGGAGGTGATTGGATCAAGGGCTGATTTCTCCCTTGCTATTCTCATAATAGTGAGTCAGTTCTCAGGAGATCTGGTTGTTTGAAAGTGTGTATCACTTCCCCCTCTGCCCTCCCTTTCCCGCCACCTTGAGAAGGAGGTCCCTGCTTCCCCTTTGCTTTCTGCATTGATTGTAAGTTTCCTAAGACTTCCCCAGCCATGCCTCCTGTACAACCTGTGGAACTGTGAGTCAAGTAAACCTCTTTTCTTTATAAATTACCCAGTTTCAGGTAGTTCTTTATAGTAATGTGAGAATGAACTAATATACAGACAGACAAAATCATTTGGTGATACATCATAAGATTTGGGGAGAATTGTCATAGTATCTATATTTAAATTTTTGTTAGCACATTATTACGAATAAAATATATCAATTCATTAGATCACACTAAAAATATTTCTTGCATCATCTAGTCAAGAACATTCTTGTTGAAATCTACTGATGCAATTACATACATATGCAATTGTGTTGGGTGTATACCTAGGGGTAAAATTTCTGAGTTAGTATATATGTATATTGAACTTTAGTAGATGCTGCCAGACAATTTTACCAAATTGGTTATACTGGTGATAAAATGTTGGACAACTACAGTCCCTGCCTATACTTAAGAAGCCTAGAATCCAGAGGAGAAGCAGAAAAGTAACCAAAAATTTCAAAGTATGTTGATAAGCACCAATACAAAGGTTTATAAAAGAGCACTAAGTACTATATCTATATACACACACATATAAATGTATGCTGAAATTTCTAAAAGAGTGTTATTATTACTATCATTGTAGCATATTACTGCTTCCGTATTATAAAATAACTAAAATCAGAACCTTATTTCAAACCATCAAGCCCCATGGGAAAATAAAGTTTGGTTTTATTAACAATTTTCCAAACAATGCCTAAATGCTTGACGTCTAGAATGGTAAATTTCAGTTGAAGTTGATTCCAGCTGTTTAGCTTTATCAAATTATTTTCAGTTTTCTTAAAGTGGTAAATTCTTTCTTGTACTTCTGACTTAGACACTAATTCTCTGGCATCTTCAATCACAGAAATTATCACACTCTTTGGAAGAACAAACTGGAACAGGAATCAGCATGGGTTGAAGGGAGAAACTTTCTGCTGATTTACCCATCTGTCTGTCACTGACACACCTCAGGAAAAATTGCCTTAGGTATGAGTATTGAAAGATAGATTGCTGAAACTATAATTTTTGAGGCAGTGGCAATTTTTGCTGTGTGATATCTACTAACAAAAGTTATATTTGAAAAATCAACCCCAGTCGTATTGTAACAAGTCACCAAGACTTGAAAAATCAGCAAGACCTGGAGGTGATGAGGAGGTCATTCTGGACAGCAGGCAACAGTGAAAGTGGTTACAAACCCTATTTCTTTTAACTGCCTTGACTGTCTGGATTCTAGCCAGGAACATCAAACCTTTGTTTTAGCACAGACTACATGCATCCCAGTCTAAGAAGAGGGGCTGCCCAGAGGTCAGCAGTTATTGAGAATCACTGTGAGGGACACATCTGAGAATTGCCAGGAAAAAGTCATATGCAAACATGAGGATTACAAGGAACAATATAAGCAGCCTTGCTCATAAAGACAGGGACAATGTTTTGTTCTCTATTATATTCCAACACCTTTCAATACAAGGTACAAGTTAGTTACTTGACAGATATCTGATAAATAACAGTAAAATGAATTACCTACTGAAAGAAAAAATCTCTGATAAAGTAATCAAGCTGAATGAACTGAAATGTGGGGAGTGGAAAATATATTGGAGTTACGTATGTATATGTAAGAGTGTGTCCTTAGATGAATGTGTGTGTATATATAAAATCACTTTGTAAATAAACTCATGTTTATAGAAGCTCCTTTTGAAATTATGCCATATTTATTATTTATTTGTGTAAAATATTAAAATATAATTTGTATTCTTTATACAATACAAAAGAATACAATAGTGATTCTTTTTTAAGTACAGAATTTACTACATTGCAAATATTTTTCTAAGTACTAGTCTTCATGTTAGCTCTGTTTAGATACGTCTTAGCCTAAGTTCTTTAGAAAACAGAGTCTGAAATTTTATGTGCTAAGGCCTTACTGGAGGTGCAACCCCAGCATGGCAAAACCGAGGTCAAAAGTAAAATCAGATTGGAAGGGAGGGACAGCAAATGTGGCTGGCAGTTATTACTGAGCTGCTCATGGTTTCATAAGAAAACCAGCTGATTGTTCAGTCATGGGGGATATCTTCCAGCATTCATGATGGAATACTTCAAAATTGTCCTTGGATAAATTAAGGTAAAGGAATTTATCTAAAACTGTCCTTGGAAAGATTAAGGGAAAGGAATTTATCTGTGGGCTCCTTCTGCCTCTTCTCTGTCACTAGACTAATTTCTCCTTACAGGGCATTAATGCTTCTGTTCTTCAAGATGAACCACATACCTGAAAGCACTCTTTGTCTGAGTCTGAAAGTGCTGGAGGAACCTGAACCTCCTCCATAGCTCTTGCATAGATAAATCTTAGTGTCTGGTAACCTGTGGCTTCTAACATAACTGGAATAATGAGGCAGTTTTGTAGCCTTTGTAGTTACTTTAGGGGCTGAAGGAACAGCCAGCAGTGTTAGGAGATGAGAGGATGCTTGGATAGTTGGAGGCAAAATAAATGTGGAAAAGGGAAATAATAGTATAGTGAGAGTAGGAACCATTTTATGCAAATGAGGAAACAGTGACACCTATAAGTTAAGTAACATGCCCAAGGTCATATAGCTAGAAAATGGCAAAGCCATGATTTGAATCCTGATGCTTCTGACACCAAAGCCAGTGCTCTTAAATGTACAGTAAACTGCCTCTAGTTCAGTTTAAATGGCACGCAGGAAAAATAATATTTACCAAGCACTTTCTGTACATCTAACATATTATAAGATATCATAAAGAAAGTCATGAAATAAATACACATGAAAATAAATCTAAAATAAATATTGTCTAGAAAGTAAATTTGTAGGAGGTCTAACACATTAAAATCATCTTATATCACTTGGTGTTAGGGACATGGCCATGGTTAAGGTGGATTGAACTTTAAAGGAGTTGAGTCATTAAATAAATGGGTAAAGGCATATGAATGCATGTGAAATATAGGATCTCCATTCTTTCAAAATGAAAAATGCAAGTTGTAGAATAATATTTTTAGTAATATCACCTACTTCAAGAAAGACATTGTGAGGCACAGAAGCCAGTCAGACTGGATCACTTGAAAGAGTTATAAGTATTTACTTCTACCTTAGGCAGGGTGAGGGTAGAGCTTTTTACTTTTTATATTATGTACTTTTGTATTATTCATTTTTAAAATAACAAATATTTCAAATAGTTTTAAATAACATTTTATATATTATGTTTTAATTAGGTCCAAAGTTAATATACATTACTTAAAATTAAAAAGCAATTTTCAGTTTGGAAAAAGAAGTCATTGGCTTGTGGGTTTGTTTATTAGGTGGTTTATAAAAAATGTATGGTATCTCATTTCTTTCTTATGGCTCTATAATAGGTTTTACAAAAGGGTGAGCAATGACCTAAATGTCTTCTTATCTTCCTTCAATTTAACTCTTTTCAACTTCATTCTGTAAGTCTATCATTAAATATTTATCATTCCTAAATCTGCAAAGTCTAAAAGATGTTGAAACAGGGAAACATGTAGGTTACACCAAAGAGGTATTAAAACAATTATTTATAGCTTTTCCTTCACAAGACCTCAGATGCAGCAAAGCAAAACAAGCACGTTCTTCTCATAGGAAAGTCTGCTTTTTGCAACATCTACATTTGTCTTTCTTAGGCTAAACCAAATTTAGAACAATGAAGGCATACTATCTCTAAGAAGACAAAAGCTCTCTAAGCCCATTGGCCAAGTTTGCAAAATCTCAGATTCGTCAAATCTCTCTAGGCTCACTGAAGAAGCTCACAGTTTCCTAGGATTTCTCAAACAACCTTGCACACTGTGTTCCTGGAAACTGTGAGTATGCCCTTCTTTCACTATAAGAAAAGGTTGCTCAATTCCTAGCTGGTTATGATGAGAGATGTGGCTCAAGCAACTGTGTTAGCAAGGGTTCAGAAGTGCTATTGACCAAGTAACTGATATTGACCAAGGTCATATAGCTAGAAAATGGCAAAGCCATGATTTGAATCCTGATGCTTCAAATCAGGATTACTTGCTATTGACCAAGTAACTCCTGTATGCCTCTCTTATTTGCTCTTTCTGATCAGGACTGTTTTGTGCAGTTTTGCTATGCCTGCCCCACCACTGCAGATTGAGTATATAGGGATCAGATAATCAGGTTTCATCGGTTCATAGGTCAGAAGGAACTGGATACAAAACACAATAGATCTATTCTAGAAGATAAGATCCTTGAATTTGAGCTGATGCTTTAGAGGGAGGAGACTCTAGGGCCTTCGGATGGATGAGTTTATTTTTGTGTGTGTGAGGATCTATCATTATTTGAAGACAAAGGGCGGACTCTGATGGTCAGACTCATGGTTGGAAGTTTCTGGCTCCAGCCAAGCCTTCCCAGATCTGTATTCTCTACCAACATCTCACTGTAACCCCATGAGAGACCCAAGGCAGAACTACCCAACTGAGATGCTCTTGAATTTCTGACAAAAACCATGAGAGATAATAATTATCATTGTTTTAGGATAAGAATTGGCAAAATTTCATGTAACAGCCAGATGATAAAAATTTTAGGCTTTTCAGGACATATAGTCACTACAGCAAATACTCAACTTTGCTATTTTAGTATAATGGTAGCCTTAATAGATAATAGTTAAGTGAGCATAGATTTGTTATAATAAAAACTTCCATTTTGTATAAATTTTACATATTAGGAAATATAGTTATTTTGATTATTTTCAACCACTGAAAAATGTAGGTAGCCATTTTTGCTCACATGCTGTAAAAAATAAATAAATAAATAAACTGGATTAGGCATGTAGGACACAGTTTGCTGATCTTTTAAGCTATGAAGTTTTGGGATGATTCACTGTATAGCAATACATAATGTATAGAAGGGCCACTGGCACGGTGCAGTGGCTTATGCCTATAATTTCAGTACTTTGGAAGGCTGAGGTGGAAAGATTTCTTAAGGCCAGAAGTTTGAAAACAGCTTGGGGAACATAGCGAGACCCTGTCTGCCAAAATAATAATAATAATAAATTTAAAAATTTAAATTAGGTGGGCACCAGTAATTCTAGCTACTCAGGAAGCTGAGGTGGGAGGTTTGCTTGAGCCCAGGAGACGTGCAACCACTGCACTCCAGCCTGGACAACAGAGTGAGACCTTTTCTTTTCTTTCCTTTTTTTTTCTAAAAAAAAAAAAAAAGGAAGAAGAAGGGCCATCGAATATCCTAAATAAGAAAAACTCTAAACAGCAAAAAGAGCAAAAACTAAGTCCCTGAAATGAGATAGGTACCTGTGAGGGTTTGAATAGAAGAGTGCAGTGCAAAACAAATGTTTCTACTCCAGATAGTTCCTCCCGTCATTAGTTCCAGCTTTACCCCTGCAGTTCTCACACACACCTCACGCCAGTTCCTGTCCCCGTTCCCTTAGTTATGCCCTGAACTGAAAAGACTATTCAATTTCTCTCAGTCTAAGAAACCCAATATTCTTTCCTTAATAATGTGGCTTTCAAAATGTGAATTCGAATGATTAATTTTATAATTTGTATTTTTAATTTATCAGTTTCGAATACAAAACTCCGACATTCTGGTGTCTCATTCTGTCTGCACTAGGGAACACTCGGACAATGAAGGTACCTTCAGATCAGTATGGTTGGGCCTCGCCTCGCGCCGCCGCGCGTCACTTTGTTTTTTTGAGGCGGAGTTTCACTCTGTGGCCAGACTGGAGTCCGTGGCGCGGGCTCTGCTCACTGCAACCTCTGCTCACTGCAACCTCCGCTCACTGCAACCTCCGCCTCCCGGGTTCAAGCAGTCTCCTACCTCAGTCTCCCGAGTAGCTGGGACTACAGGCGCCCGCCACCACGCCTGGCTAACGTTTTGTATTCTTAGTAGAGACGGGGTTTCACCATGTTGGCCAAGATGGTCTCTATCTCCTGACCTCGTGATTCGCCCGCCGCGGCCTGCCAAAGTGCTGGAAATACAGGCGTGAGCCACCGCGCCAGGTCTTCTCCTTTCGTACTTCCGCTGCTGAGTCCTGCTTCCAAAAGCCCTGAGGTAAAGTGGTCCACTCACTTCCATCGTAAGACAACTACTGAAGGCGTCTCTAAGAGGGGTGGTAGTACCACAGATTTTCTCCACTCAACCAGACCAGTCTAGAGTTGTTCCTGTGGACTTGGAAAGGCATAAGGGGGTGCTGTGTTTGAATGTGATTCCTCCAAAATTAATGTGATTGTTGTGGATAGAGGGCACTTGATTTAGATTAAGGCCTTTAGAAAAGAGACTTCACAGTGTTCGGTCCTGTTGCCTTTCTGTCTCTGCCATGTAAAGATGCAGAATTTCCCCTTTCCACAGCATGCAGCAACAAGGCATTATCTTAAAGGCACAGAAAAGGCCTTACCAGAAAGCCACACCTGCGGATACTTTGCTCCTGGGCTTCCAAGCCTCCAGAACTGTGCGGGGCGCGGGGACAAAAATTCTGTTTCTTACAGTCTCACATGTTTTGTTATAATAGTACAAATGCTATAAGACTTTAAGACCGGAGAGCAGATACAGTTTTTTTGTTCTTTTTTTTTTCTTAACCAGTGTTACAATCAGCTACACTTGTGCAAACAGCTTTACCTTTACAGCACAACCACAGGGCCAAGAAGTATGATCAGAAAATATTCCAGTAGCAGTGCTTTGGGATGATCAGAACTAGCCCTCCATTACAGCCAATCTAGGTTTGAATCTTGAAAGCCCCAGCAAGGATTTCAACTCCTTCCCTTAAAATGAGGCTCTTCTGGGATCTTACTTGCCTTCCAGGGTGATCAGCAGGGACCAGTCTATTTACAATAGAAATTAAGTAATGAATTAGAAATTTAAAGGGAAAAGGTGGAAATCCTCAGCCTCTTTTTCCTGCAGTCTTCTTAGCCTCTGTAAGAATTTCTCACTACTTTTCTAGTATTCTTAAAAAATGTTCCAAACCAATGGATGTGGGAAATAGGTATCAAGACTACATGTGTGTGCATACTTTGAGAGCCAGTTATTGGCCTTGCTAAAAACAAAATCCAGTAACATTAAAATTTGTTCTATTACCTGATTCTTCCAGGATAACAGAACATTTCTTACCTTAAAATTGCATAATTGAAAGAGCCACTAAAGCTTTTCTTCTTAAATTAAGTTCTGTACTAACATAACTTCTAGAAAATCCTCTGGAAATAGATTCAGCTAGGGGCTACTAACTGCTCATCTGCTTACCCACAATACATTTTAGAAACCAAGCAGTAATTATTTGTTAAATTCATTAATTTAACAAATATTTGTGGAGCACTTAATATTTGACAGACACTGCATAAAGTAGTTACAAAATGCAACACAATTTAAAAGTGAGACAAAGGTAATGGATTTATTTTTTTCTGTTACCAAGATAGTATGATTAGCTTGTTCGTCTAAACATATGTAATTTAAACAAGGAAGGAAAGTTCATCTTACAACTCTGCATTTAGAGAGAATAAAAGACTAATTAGGTTAGAGGAATTACAAAGCACTATAAAATAAGAGGCTGTCTGCACTGGTCAAAATTTGTTTCTACCTTAGTGGTTTTATAACTTATTTCTAGAAAGAAAGAATAAAAGCAGTGTTGCCAAGTTAATTCACATTCACCTACTTTCTCTCTCACTTACTCACTTATTGCTTATGTAACTAACTAGATTCTTTTGAAAATAACAACCCATTGATGAACAACTAAAGAATATACATTAAAAATGTCTCTTTACATACAAATTTTTTAATAATGACTTAATCATTCTATATTGGAAGATTTACTGTCCATGTAAGCAGGCATTCAAGTCAAGAATTAAAAATGTTTTGCCATTGAAATAAATGATTCCACAATGACTATATAAATAAGTGGCTGAGTTTACTGAGTTATTATAAATTTATTCATGTGGTTTTGGAAATTTTTAGTAATAATGTGATCACTCCTGATACATCGGTCAATTTTAAAGTATTCTTGGTGGTGTTTTTTGTTTGTTTGTTTGTTTTATGTTTTAGCAATGAGATCTCTCTTTGTGCCCAGGCTGCAGTACAATGACATGATCATAGCTCACTGCAGCCTCAACCTCCTGGGCTCAAGCAGTCCTCCCCGATAAGCCTCTCTAGTCTCTGGAATAAGTCCCCAGTTACTGTGGCCAACTTTGATGCTTTCAATTTCCATCTCTCTCTATTTTGGCATGACCTTGTAAGCAATAGTGGACCACAATTAAAAAAGATATCAACAAAAATGCTTTAGAGAGCCACCTCTTGTATAATTCAGATAAATCTTAATCATTCTTCATTGGCGACGTTAAAAAAAAACCTAAAACATTAGAATGAGAATTAGTAAATCTGTTTATAGATGCTTTTCTGATGCTAAAGAAGTGGTCTTGAGCAAATCACACACTCTTGGTGTATATTATCATTAGTGAAATGTATTATATGTATTCACCAATACTCACCACGATCACCTTTCTCACTCTTGGATTCTTTCTCTTTAGCATGAAAGAAAAAGCCCCATCATAATTTTGGTCAGAAAGTTGGTTGCTGTTATGTGATTTCATAAGGTATTTATTAAACTTTGCAAAAGTGACAGCCTGTATTGTGTAGCAGGGTCAAAAATACAGAAACAAAAGTTTTTCTTTATTCATCACTAAAACGTTTTAAAATTCCAAAGTTTTTACAAGATATTTTTGAAAATCTGAACAAACTATAGAAATAAGTTGACGGCGTGCCTGTGGTCTTAATGTAAGACAAAAGTTAAGCTCTCACCTGTAGGGTAGTGACTGGAAGCTCAGAGAAATGACTGATTTTATGTATTGAGTATTCAACATTCTTGTAAGAAGTGAGTATCTATTTCTAGGGATCATGATTGAGATACTGTGTTTCTAGAACAGCATGTAGAGTTCGGGAAAGGAACTTACCAGCAATATTGTAATAGAAAATGAAAGACTGCCTGCTAGCTGCATTGCTTTCAAAACTTGGTTTAGTGAGTGATGACAAGTAGCTCCCCAGTTGCACTGTGAAAAAATAATAAGAAATTAACATTATAATAGGCATGCAAATTAGAACCTGCCCCAAAGCCCAGGATATGAACACACTTAGGCCAAAGGCAATAGAAATACTATTCATTAATTTCCTCACTTTTCTCAAGCCTTGGCTCAGATGTCATGCCCTGGATGAGTATTCCTCTTTCTCTTTTGAATATAACCCTTTCCTATATCCCTTTCTTTCACTTTATGTACCATTGCCAAACTTTATTTATTTGCTTATTTGATTATGATTGCTCTGCTTCACCAGAATAAAATTTATATGAAAAGAAGGACTAGTCTGTCTAGTTTACTGCACTGTTATGAGCATCTGGAACATTCTTGGCATACAACAGATGCTTGATAAATACCTAAAAAATAAAAAGCACTAATCCTTTTAATTCCAAAATCAAAAACACGTGAGTTGTTTCAGACTTCTGAACTTCTCCTTAGCCAATGTGCACATCAGATCTATAACTGTTTATTCTCTCAACTGAGCAATGCCTCCCTTATCTTTGTCACCCTCTCAATTCCTGCTTTTACAATCTTGGTTCAAAAGTCTCATCTGAAATAACACAATTTTGCTACGAATTTGCTGCAGCCATTTAGCAGTCAATGTGGTAATATCAAAATATGAGGACATTAATTTGTTATTGTATTAAAATCACCAAATAAGCTCTGCAGCAGAACCCCTAGACCCTATTCCTTCTGGGGCCCCTAGCTTTCTCATCTCTCTCTCCCCACTCTTGGTGCCCTTTTGTGCTTCATATTAAAGCAAAGGCAAATTCCATGAAATGAAATCAGTACTAATCAAAAGTATGTAAATTTACCATTCTCTTTACAACCAATATTTTTTTTTCTCACCTCCAAACTTCTGAGGTGGCTAGTCCTGGATACTTTTGGTATCATCCAGAATGAATTCACAGGGCTCAATCATGAAATTTTTAAATGTTTCAGTAGTCAGAATTCAGTACTCTATTTTTAATGACTAAATCATATGTTTTTTCTTTGCTTTCTTTTTTTTTTCTGGTCAGCGTAAATCATTGTTTTTTCCTAACTTGACAAGTGGAAGATGGAAACAAAAGGCTTTGACAATGATCTTGTGATCTCAATCATTTGTTTGAGCCAAGTATATTTCTATGTGTTTCAGTTATTCAGAATTATATTTTTAAAATGCAAGTGATTTGGTAACAAAAAACAGGTTTTAGTGTGTTTTATTTTGATATGGAAACATAGTTATTAAATAAACGGGGTGAGTTTGAGGGTTGTCAGATGTGTACAAACTGTGGTCATAAAAACCATTACTAACAAATGATACGAAAGGGGCTTGAGTTAAGATTTTTATCTATGCATATGTATAAGTCTACATCTAGAAAGAGTGATATAAAATCTAACTCATATCCACTTATGTACGCACACACACACACGTAATCCAAATGTCCCTAGCATCAAATATACTGTGTCAAGAATGCCCTCATCAAAACATCACTTACCAACCTCTTCTTGAGCAGGAAGCTTTAGAGTAACTTCTAATTTACCTCTATTTTTGTAAATATCACTTCTAAGAAACCAATCCCTTCCCTATGCGAGTGATATAGCTAAAATGAAAATCTGAAAATGTTGCTTTCTGTTGAGAACCTTTTAGTAGCTCTGCACAGTCTACTGTAAAAAGCAGAAATATTTAGCACATGTCGGAGTCTACCATTACTAAGCCTATATTTTACCCCTCTAGCTTTGTCTCCTACTGTTTCTCTAGTCAGTTGGTCTAGCCATAAATAAAAGTTCCCTCTGTTTCCTGAATTGAAACTGTTTTATGCTTTCAAACCTGCGATTGAGTCAGCTTACTGTTTGTAGATGTAGAAGGTTGAACAATAAAAAATCCAAGCTTCTGCAGAAAGAGGGACTATTTAATAGGCAATACAATGGCATCCATATTTCTTTGCATTTGGGGATCTGTTTTCAGCTCAGTACCTGGAAATTGATGTTTTTATCTCAGAAGCCAGAAATAGCAGTCCTCTTCCAACTGTAGCCAAGTATAAAGCAGACAGAAAAAGGGAGTCAGCTAGCAGACAATGTTCAAAGGAGACATAAAGTTACAGGTCCATATAAAAAAAAAAAACCAGAAACCATTTCTAGGATAATGAATAGCGTGTGACAGCATGTAACAGAATGCATGGAGGAAAACATGTTTTAAATGCATTAGATAATGTCTCTGTACCTAAAATCCACATATTTTATTAGCACTCAACAAAAAGAACAAGAGGTTTCTAAACTTAGGAATAAAGTTTCTAATATGACAAATGGACCAGTCCAGGGCAGAGCCAACTGGACCAAGAAAGGACTGAGAATCTATTAAATGGCACAGGAGCATGGGAAGAATGCAGGATGAGAAATAAGTAGTAGAAGATAAAATGGAAGATCTTATAGTTGGAATTAGCAATTGGTTTTTCTTAATTTTAGTAGAGAAAAAAAATTGAAGGCCATTATGTACTATTTCTAGATGTTGAATATAATTGTTTTAGTAAGCTATCTTATAGCCATACATAATTGATACTCTTCATTAGTGGGATATTATTTTCCCATTAGTTTTATTGTTGCTATTATTGCTAGTCTTCAAAATTTCTTAAAGAATTAACTCCTTGTCTGCTCCAGATGTTGTTCCATTAATTATTCTAGTACTCTGAGTAATAAATGTAGACATGAAAATCCCTCTTATAAAATGTGGCTTTAGCAAACATGAATACATTCTTATTTATTCATGTTACTTGGCTCTTCTACATGTGGTATTTACTGGAAATGGACTCTTGTTCTTTGTTTGCTGGATTGGGGTATTCCTTCTTTTAAACAATATCAAGCAGCATTTCCTCTTTAAAGTTTTATCTGATCATTACCCCTCAAACCGCTTTTCCAGAGTGTGCTACAACTATACATTGAGATCACGGTACTTAATTCAAAGTACTGCTGTCTTGTGCTTTGTGTAATTTCTTTCATTAGGTGAAGCACATTGAAGTCAAGGATGATGTAGTTATTTCTTCACCTCCATCTCTCAAAGCACAGTGATTTACTTGCAGTAAGCATACAAAATACAAATATATAAAAGATGGGTGGAAGGAAGAAAGAAAGGAAAGAAAGAAGGGAAAAGAAGAAGGAAAACTGAAAAAGAGAAGAGAGGAGAAAGATGAAAGGGTATTAAATATTTCAAGTCATAACCCACCTCAAAAGTTTTCTTTTTAATTGCCATAGACAAAAATTACTACAATAGTGAAAATAAAAGTTAAAAATGGAAATCCAATAATTTCTAATTCAAGCCAAATTCTTGTTCTCCAAATCAAACAATATACAGTGGAATTACTTTCTTGTTTAATTTTATTTTATTAGTTTGCAAATTCTATGACATGTGTAAATAAAGTATCTGCAAACTTTAAGTGATTAGTTTAGTATGCTTTAATATATATTGTACCATGCCAAGTGCTTTTGAAAACACCTGGTAACTAAGAGTAAAATCAAACCATAGTCTTCATAATATCTTTGTAAGTCCTATTAACTTACATAATATCTTTGTAAGTTAAATTAACTTTGTAAGTCCTATTAACCAAAACAGTAGATAATATATACATCAGTGTTCTTTATGGTTCCTTTTTAAGTGTTACTGTATTCACGTATAAAACAGATTAATATATTTTTCATAAAGAAATTATTACCCCTAATAAGAATCATGTGTTTATTTCTTTCTATGGAGCCTCTTTAAAATGTAATTTTCTCGTTACCCTAAAGATGTATTGTCACTGGTATAAATCCGTTTTGCTTTTTTTATAAATTTAAAATGTAGAAAATCATATTTGACCATTTAAATTATTAATAGAAGGCATGAAATTCACTCCTTTAAGAAAAGAGTGTATGTCACTTAAGTGATTTACGAGAACCATAATAAGACTTATCATTGTATTTTCAGTCCAAAGTTAAAATTACAGAAAGCATTTTGAAAGGAGAGAATACACTTAAGAGCAACATACATTTTACCAAGACTGTTTCTTCTAATGCATAGATTTTAGAATCAAAAGCCATATCTAGATGCATTTAACCAGAAACCTGCGTAGTCCTCTTTGATAGTTTGCCAATGACTGTATTAATTATATGTGTGTTTTTACTTAAAAAATCTATTGGGTGGACCATAGTATAAATGTTCCTCAATTTTTATACCCAATCTTTGATCATTTATAATGTAAGCTCTTTTGTCCAATATATCCACTGGGGCCGTTAATGTGGCCCAGTGATTTCGCAAAATAAATTGCAGTATCATTTGTATCTAGCGCACATAGCATTGCAAAACCTGGGAAAAAACCTTTTAAAAATCAATTTAAAAGTACATGAATAAAAAATTAATTTAGTATGGGAAAGTTTTATCAAAGTAATAAGAACTACACTGTAAAAATTTAAAGAACCATACTATCATGTTAGTGAGAGGCAGAGGATAAAAGTATATTAAAAGACCTGGAAGTTTGCAGTATTTTGTACACATGTAATTTAAATACTTTTTTCCTCATTTTTAAAAGGAGGAAAGAAGCTGCTTAAAGTAATTAAGTACTCACCTAAAGTAAGAGATAGACATTGTGGGAAAGATAGAATTCATTTTCAGACACAATTGACTTAAAAAATGCCATTGTTTTATTGTTATACTTTAAGATCTGGGATACATAATGCGGAACATGTAGGTTTGTTACATAGGTATACACATTCCATGGTGATTTGCCTCACCCATCAACCTATCATCTACGTTAGATATTTTTCCTGATGCTATCCCTCTTCTAGCTCCCCACCCCTGGACAGGCCCTGGTGTTTGATGTTCCCCTCCCTGTGTCCATGTGTTCTCATTGTTCAATTTCTGCTTATGAGTGAGAACATGTGGTGTTTGTTTTCTGTTCCTGTGTTAGTTTGCTGAGAATGATGGTTTCCAGATTCATCCATGTCCCTGCAAAGGACATGAACTCATTTTTTTTTGTGGCTGCATAGTATTCCATGGTATATATGTGCCACATTTTCTTTATCCAGTCTATCATTGATGGGCATTTGGGTTGGTTCCAAGTCTTTGCTATTGTGAATAGTGCTGCAGTGAACATATGTGTGAGTAATGCCTTTATAATAGAATAACTTATAATCCTTTAGGTATATGCCCAGTAATGGGATTGCTGGGTCAAATGTTATTTCTATTTTTAGATCCTTGAGGAATCACCACACTGACTTCTACAATGGTTGAACAAGTTTGCACTCCCACCAACGGTGTAAAGGGTTTCTATTTCTCCACATCCTCTCCAGCACCTATTGTTTCCTAACTTTTTTTGAGATAGGATGATTATCTTCAATTATTCTTGCATCCCCAATGCAATAAAAAAGGTAACCATATAAGAGGAAGGCAGCAAGATCAGAGTCAGAGAAGGAGGTGTGATGATGGAAGCAGAGGTCAGAGAGGAGAAAATTTTTAAGATGGTACATATGTGGTTTTTTAAAATGGAGGAAGGGACCACAAGCCAAGAAATGTAGGAAGACTCTAGAAGCTAGAAAAGGCAAGGAACTGATTCTCCTCTAGAGGATCCAGAAAGAATGCTACTCTGCCAACAACACGATTTTAGCTGGATTTTCAGAATTCTGGACTCCATAACTATAAGAAAACACATTTATGTGGCAAAAATGTGATAAATCTTTTAATTCACCAAGTTGGTGATAATATTTACAGTAATAGTAAGAAACTGGCAGAAAGCATTTGAAATTCACACAAAGGCCTGATTCTATTAAGTGTTTGTATAAGCACTAAAGTTATTAAAACAATAAATTAATATGTGAACAGCATTGCTTGATACTATAGCTTTAGAAAATGTTTATAAAGGACATACAATATATGTCAGGATTTACTAAGGTTATAGAAGTCAGTGTCTGGTCTTTATATATTTTAATTGTTGTAGTATGTAACCTCTTGCAGTGATTAGTATTATGTGTTGACTTGGTAAGGTTATGGGACTTAGTTATTTAATCAAATACTAATCTGGATGTTCCTGGGAAGGTATTTTGTAGATATGGCTAGGATCTAAAATCAGTTGACTTAAGTAAAAGAGGTTACTCTTAATAATGTGGGTGGAACCTCATCTAAGCAGTTGAAGGTTTTTAGAGCAAAAACTGAGGTTTTCTAGAGAAGAAATTTTGCCTCAAGACTGCAGTGCTAATTCCTGCCTGAGTGTTCAGGCTCATCCCTTTTTTCCTAAATTTCAGACTTAGCAGGCCTTGCAATGTTAAAATAAAGATAATTATCCTGACTCCTATGAGTATACTTTGCTTATCTCTCCCTGCCATGTATCTCTCACTAAACTATTTCAAAAAGTTTCAATGTAAAATCAAACTCGTTCAGATAATACTGAAAGAATAGATAGTCAAATCAAAAAGTCAGCACAATTCTCATTAAAATGCCTTGCTAGTATTTTATGTCTGGCCTGATTTTTCTTCTTATACTCTCTAATTTCATAAAAGATAATCAGCTTCCACTTGACACTTGATGAAACACCTAATACAAACCTGACACTGATTTATGAATTGAATTGTGTGAGATGACTAGCCACTTATTTAACTAATAAAATATATTGCTATGTGTATCAAAGACTTAATAAAGTGTTAACATTTTATCATTTCTAGAAAGTTAACTAAATAAAACAATTCTAGGTGAAAATTACCCAGGCATAGTGACATCATGTGCATGTATTCCCAGCTACTCAGGAGGCATAGGTGGGAGAATAGCTTGAGCCTGGAAGGTAGAGGCTGCAGTGAGCTGAGATCTTGCAATTGCACTCCAATAATGGTGACACAGCCAGACCCTTTCTCAAAAAAGAATTTAAAGAAAAACCCCAAAACAGCAACAAAAAAGAAAACAATTATATTTTTGTGTAAGTATTTATCTAGAGGAATGTTTATCAAATTATTATACACACGTCTTAATATCCAATAATGGGGGTTCATTAAATAAACAAAGGTACAGCTATCTGATGGGATATTGTGCAGCCAATAAAACAAGTTTAGAGTAAAATATCTTATGATGTGGGTACATGTTTATAATATAGTACTAAAGAGCAAAAGTATAGAAGTAAATATATGTTTTTTCAAAAAAATTTTTAAGAAAATACATTTTATATACAATTTAAAATAATAGTGAAAGAATTACATCCAAGATGTTAACCTTATACATCTCTAAATGGTAGCATAATAAGAGTGTGTTGTTGTATTTTTAACTAGTAATGAGCTTTTTAAATAAAATATGTAACAATTTTAAACTAAAAATAATTATCCAACTATGATAATGAATTAATGTTATTTTGAGACATGAATTTTTATACTTCCTAATTATTTTCAGAGAAGACCATAGAAATCTCTTTAATATCTTATAATAGTTACAAATTTTTCTGGGAAAATGCCTTCATAAACTAACCAATAGTACTTAAAATAATTTGAATAACTAAATGCTCCTTAAGCTATGTGTGGTAGTTTTGTTTTTCTTGGATACTCCCTCGCACTCTCCATATCTTGGCCTCATATTGGCTTGCTAATAGCAGATGGTTCAGGGATGCACCTGACACAGTCTGGATCAAACCCTGGATAACATTCTATGTAGAGCTAATATTTAATATGAGCACATCTATGTATTTTTTTTCCACTCACTATTAACCTTGAACAATGTTAAACATTGCTGACAGAATATTTTAGGATGATGAATATCTGTGTAAATTACAAGACAAGGAAGACGGCAAGATGGCAAAAGTGGAGATGAGAGACAGAGAACAGAAAACAGAAAAATTCAAGCCCACAGTTCCACTCTCTGTGACTCCTGTTGACCTATGTGAATTTGGACATTATCTGTCCAGTAAATCTCTTTCTCGAAGTTATAAGGGTTATAGCAGATTAAAATATACATAAAAATTTTTAAATAAGATCTAGCCCATAATATTTATTAACCAAAATAATATATAATCGTTGAAAACTATCTATTAAATAGAGAAAAGGACGTAACTTCTTGATTATATAGCAGATACAAAACTTATCCCCCATTTTTCTACAAAATCGGAAAGTGAGAACTGGCAAAGAAAATACGTATAAACAATTTGTAGTTAACGTAGCAAATTCAACATTAACCTGTTTCCTCTTTACGGGGGTTCAGAAAATGCTACCCCAGAGTACTTTGAACTGAAGGTGATTGGGAGGGCTTCAGCAGCAAGAAGTTCACTTTAAGCTTCTCCTGCCTTTCAGTGTCCTGGCTCAAAAGGAATTCTCTCTCCTACCTCATCTGAAAGTAGCTTATAAGAACTTCATCTCAAAGGGGTACTGCCTTATACTCAGAGGCCATGTACAGCTAACACAGAGGCCTTGCTGACTTCCTCTCCCCCAATTTATTACCATTAGATCATACCCCTTTTGTCCCATCATACTTCTACATGATTTCACTGAACCTAAGCACAAAAAAATCTCCTCAGTTTTCACTGGGTGTTTGGTCTTCATTTCTAATGGCTTTTGTTCTCCATAAAACTATGATTAATAAATATATTTTTTTTCTTGTTAATCGGTCTTTTGTTATATGGGTGCCAGCCACAGACCTTAGGATGTGTGAGGAAAAAGCATTATTTTCTTCTCTCATACATCATTCCAATGGGTAACCAAATAACTGCAATTTCTTTTGTGGCCCAAAATATCAGTCATTGGTTCTAGCAATATACTGAAATCCATTAAAAAAAAAAAAAAAAAAAACTGAACTCAAATGTAAAATATTACAGTTGAAATACACCATTTAAAGTTTTGGATATACAACAAAGATCATAAATAAAATTATTTCCTAGGATTTAAAAATTAACTTGGAAGTAATATATATTGGTTGACATAATTTGCTAATGAACAAGCAAAGATCAGAGTACTTTTTTGGTTTAATTAACAATAGCTGCTGTAAATCTGTGTTTTTCACTAAAACTCACAGTTTCTAACGTGGTAAAAGAAAAAAGGCATAAACTAGTTCCAAATTATGTACTAGTAAGATTATATTCTATCATGCTAAGTCCTCACATGAATATTATCAATAAATGATAAAATAAATATCCTGAGGTTTTCCTAAGCCTTTCCAAAGAAGAATATTGTTAAAATTGCAAATTATCAGGATAGATGTTCTGGAAAGGCATTGCTTTATTCTGAAAAACCAAAGTCTCAAACCTCAAAACTCAAAAAGAAAGTAAGAAATAAGAAATGGAGAGCAAACCAAGTCAAATTAGTGTGGTGTGAAAAGACAATGTCCAAAGACATCATATTGCAAATTGATCTAATCTCAATAATGGCTTTTTCTGGGTAGTCTGAGATCTATGGCCACTTTGTAATGAGGCACTGTATTTAATTCAAGGAACTATCAGCATATGCAGACATCTTTATTTTTTGGTTTAATTTAGAAATTCTAGCTCATAAATATGTCAGTCATATTTCTGAATCCTCATAAATATATTTGTCAGCAAAATTTATCATTAAATGTATGCAAATATAGCCACCCAAGTACATATATCTACAAAACATTTCATCATAGAACTAGATCAGGGTCTGTGTAATAAATAACAGGTTGAATGAGTTAAGAGTGAGCTCCATTTAACTCAGCATCAGGTCTAGGGGCTGAAATGCAAGAGGTCTTTATTTAAATAGAGAGTTTGGCAATGTTAAGAAGTGTATATGGGGCAAGAGGATACACATATGCACAATGATCTGCTTAGCATTATGTGTTAATATGAAACTGAGACAAACCTGTTATCATGGATCTCCATTTTCTGGGAAAAATAACATCCTATGTAGCTTTGCTGAGGCAATTGCCTTTGACTGCCATTTTACCTGTAGTCACCTTTACCAACTGTACCTCATACTTTACCCTCAAATTCAACCACACTCTTTAATTTCATATTTGGGTCTTAAATTTCCTTTCTTGGGGCTTTTGTAAATAGTTTCAGTAAGCAGGTCTTGGAAATGATAAACCCTACATATTTTTATCTTTTTTGATGCTATCAAACATATATTTTCCAATATGTATTATTCTTAAAAATGAATTTGAGTTTTGTATATTGACTCTGTGTCCTGTGAACATTCTAAATTTTATTATTAACAATAGTTTTTTAAAAAAATTCCTTAGGTTTTGCATTGTTATAATCGTTGGATATTTGCACTGACTATCACCTACAGTAAAATGACGAATATAAGTGATTGAAGTGACACCTTTTACTTGTTCCAATCTTTGGGGGAAAGTTTTCAGTTCTTCACTGTCATGGATGATATTAGTTGTGAATTGTCTTCGAATAGTCTTAAACTTGTTGAGAAAATTTCCTTCTGTTCCCAGCTTGTAAGAGTTTTTAAACATGAATGGGTGTTAGCTTTTTAAACACCTTTTCTGTTATTGTTAATATGATCATATAATTTTTCTGTTATTATTTTAATGTGTTAAATTGCATTTATTAAATTTCAAACATTCAACCACTCTTGCATTCCTAAGATAAATACTACTTGGTAATGTTGCATTTCTCCCTTTTCTTTTTTTTTTCTAGAATCAATTTCCTAACAGTCTAGGGATTTTTTTTTTTTGTCTTAATTCATGGAAATTTTTTTTTATAATTTTCTTATAATTTTTCCAATTTTGATATTAAAATTACTTGAACTCATACAAAGAGTTAGAATATGTTGACTGTTTCTCTAGTTTATTAAAACAACTTGATGAAACTGTTATTACTTCTTCACTATAGAAATCTGTGATAGATTTCAAAAGTGGAGTCACCTGAGTGTGGGCTTCCTTTTTTGTGTGTGTGGAAAGGTTTTTAATTACAATTTCAAGTTCTTTTTCAGATATAAGACTTTAAATTGTCTATTTGTCCATTTATTCTTTGTATGTATGTGTGTATTTTAGTAGAGATTGGGTTTTGACATGTTGGCCAGGCTGTTGTCAAACTCCTGACATCAAGTGATCTTCCTGCCTCAGCCTCCCAAAATGCTGGGATTACAGGTGTGAGCCACTGCACCCTGCCTATTTGTCTATTTATTATTATATTAGTTTAGTAAATTGTGTTTTCAAGGAAGCATCTACTAGCTGTCAAATATATTGACATAAAATTGTTCAATAATTTCCTTATTATAATTTTAATTTCTATATTATCTATGGTGATGCTTCTCTTTATTTACTGATGTTGATAACTTTCAATTTCACTCTTTTTCACCAGTGGAGCTACATGTTTATCAATTTTATTAATATTTTCAATTAATTGATATTTGATATATTTATTTTCTGTTTTCTAATTTATTGACTTTTGCTCATATCTTTACTTAATAACAGTTAACAACAGACTTCTTAAAATAAGTTATTCCCAGTAGTTGTTTTTCACAAGGCTTTGTGAAGTCTCCTCCTGTAAACATATAATCTACTCTGAAGCAGAATGTTTAAGGGGAACTTTATGTGTAATTTTGGAGCTCTATATTTCCACTGACAGGACTAGACAGGTCAAGACCTTCCCTTCATCTAATTTAACATTATTTTTTGTGGCATTTAGTGCTATTTATACTCACTATACATAGCTTTAAGTACAGCCTGCACATTTGGATATATAGTATTCTCATTTACATTTAAAGTATTTTAAAATATTTCCTACTTAATTTTGTTTGACCCCTACGTTATTTGAAATTCTGTTGCCTACGTTTCAAATATTTGTAGATATTCCAAATATCCTTTTTGTTAATAATTTCTAAATGAATCCCATTGTGTTCAGAGGCTGTACTCAAAATGGGATGAGCTAGATGATATCAAAATATTTAATTTGTTTTGATATTTTTGCTATGGCCCAGCACGTGGTCTATCTTAGGGAATCTTCAATATACACTTGAAAGAATGAATATTTTCCTGTTTAGGGATGCAGTATCCTGTTAATTTCTGCAAATTCAAATAGGCTGACAATATTATATAAATCTTCCATTTCCTTACTAATTTTATGTTTAGTTTCTCCATTCATTACTAAGAAAATAGTATTCCACTCTCCAGTGACAGTTGTAGATTTCTCTATTTTCCTTTGTAGTTCTGTCAGTTTTTTCTTTATATGTTTTGAAACTCTTATTACATGACACATATATTTAGGAGTGTTAGGTATTATTGATAAATTTACTCTAGTGTCATTAATATAAAATATCTATTTCTAAAAGTATTTCTTGTATGGAGTCTGCTTTGATATTACGATGCTATGCCAGCTTTCTTATGATCAGCATTTGCATGACATTTGTTGTTTCGCCTTTTTATTTTTAAAATGAATTTCTTGAAAACATTACATAATTGTGTTTTGTTTGTTTATTGTCCAGTCTAAGAGTTGAAGGTTCTAATCAGTTTACATGCAACGTAATTATTAAGATGCTTAAATATATTGATATCTTTAAAATTGTTTCATATTTCATCATCTATTATATCTGGTTCTATTTTTATTGATTGATTTTTTCTCCTGTAATATATTACATTTTCCTACTTTTATGCATTCTATTTTTTTATTGTGTACGGTTGAATATAGTTGTATATGATGCATTGTTCAATATTTGAATTTTATTGTCTTAATAGAATACCTTTTTTGGGGGGAAGTCAGTTAATTTACTTGTAAATCAGCTTAATCTCTTTGAAGCTTGTTTTTTCAAGCTTGATTATGAGTCTTAGTAGCTTTTACGCAGTGCTAACAGGATGATCTGGGTTTCCAGTGAGGTCACTCCACTTTAGAAAGTCAGTATTCAACATTACCAGCCTTAGGAAAGCTTAGGTAGTTGTTCGGCTTACAGTTCTATACCTGTTATTTGTTTCAGTTAATAACAAACTTCTTAAAATAAGTTATTCCCAGTAGTTGTTTTTCACAAGACTTTGTGAAGTCTCATCCTGTAAATACATAACCTACCCTGAAGCAGAATGTTTAAGGGGAACTTTAGTACAATTTTCGAGCTCTGTATTTCCACTGACAGGACTAGACAGGTCAAGACAGAAAGTTAACAAAGAAACAATGGACTTAAATTATACCCTTCAACAAATGGACTTAACAGATATTTGCTGAACATTCTATCCAACAACTGTAGAATATACATTCTGTTCATAAGCACATAGAACATTCTCCAAGATAGAATATATGACAGGCCACAAAACAAATATCAGTAAATTTAAGAAAACTGAAGTTACATCAAGTACTCTCTCAGATCATAGTGAAATAAAATTGGAAATCAACTCCAAAAGGAACCCTCAAAATCATGTAAATACATGGAAATTAATAACCTGCTCCTGAATGATCATTAGGTCAAGAATGAAATCAAGATGGAAAATTAAGACTCACTTAAACTGAATGATAATAGTGACACAACCTATCAAAATCTCTGGGATACAGTAAAGGCATTGCTAACAGGAAAATTCATAACATTAAATGCCTACATCAGAAAGTCTGGAAAGAGCACAAATAGACCATCTAAGGTCACACCTCAAAGAGCTAGAAAAACAAGAACAAACCAAACCAAAACCCAGCAGAATAAAAGAAATAACCAAGATCACAGCAGAACGGAATCAAATTGAAACAAACAAACAAAAATACAAAAGATAAATGAAACAAAAAAACTGGTTATTTGAAAAGATAAAATAGACCATTAGCAAGATTAAGCAAATAAAGAAGAAGATTCAAATAAGATCAGTTAGAAGTAAAACGAGATGTTACAACTGATACCACGAAAATACAGAAGATCATTCAAGGCTACTATGAACACCTTTACATGCATAATCTAGAAAACTTCTAAGATACGAAAAAGTTCCTGGAAATATACAACATTCATAGATTAAACCTGGAAGAAATAGAATCTCTGAACAGGCTAATAACAAGCAGTGAGATTGAAATGGTAATTAAAAAGTCCAGGACTAGAGGGCTTCCCAGCTGAATTCTATCACACATTCAAAGAATGGTACCAATCCTACTGACACTATTCCAAAAGTTAGAAAAAGAGAGAATCATCCCTAAATCATTCTATGAAGCCAATATTACCCTAATATGTAAACCAGAAAAGGACATAAAAAAAAATAAAACTGCAGATCAATATTCCTGTTGAACATAGATGCAAAATCCTCAACAAAATACCAGCGAATTGAATCCAACAGCATATCAAAAAGATAATTCTCCATGATCAAGTGGGTTTCATAACAGTGATGCAGGGATGGTTTAACATATACAAGTCAATAAATGTGATACACCACAAAAACAGAATTAAAAACAAAAATCACATAATCACCTCAAAGGGCACAGAAAAAACATTTGACAAAATCCAGCATCCTGGCCAGATGCAGTGGCTCACGCCTGTAATCCTAGCATTTTGGGAGGCCAAGGCAAGCGGATCACAAGGTCAGCAAATTGAGACCATGCTGGTTAACATGCGGAAACCCCAGCTCTACTAAAATACAAAAATTTAGCTGAGCATGGTGGCACACGCCTGTAGTCCCAGCTATTCAGGAGGCTGAGGGAGGAGAATTGCTTGAATTTGAGAGTTGGAGGTTGCAGTGTGCTGAGATTGTGCCACTGCACTCCAGCCTGGGCAACAGAGCGAGACTCCATCTCAGAAATAAAAATAAAAATCCAGCATACTTTTATGATTAAAACCCTCAGCAAAATCGGCATAGAAGGAAAATACCTTAAGATAATAAAAGCCATCTAGGACAAACCCGCAGCCAATATACTGAATAGGAAAAAATTAAAAGTATTCCCTCGATAACTGGAACACAGCAAGGATACCCACTTTCACCACTACTATTCAACATAGTGCTGGAAGTTCTAGCCAGAGCAAACAGACAAGAGAAAGAAATAAGGGGCATCCATACTATAAAGAGGAAGTCAAACTATCATTGTTTGCTGATGACGTGATCATATACCTAGAAAACTCTGAAGACTCATCTAAAAAGCTCCTAAAACTGGTAAATGAATTCACCACAGTATCAGGACACAAAATTAATGTACACAAAACAGCAGCTCTGCTATACACCAACAGCGATCAAGCTGAGAATCAAATCAAGAACTCACCCCCTTTTACAATAGCTACAAAAAAATAAAATAAAAATAAAAACCACATAGGAATATACCTAACCAAGGACATGAAAGACCTCTATAAGAAGAACTACAAAACACTGCTGAAAGAAATAATGGACAACACAAACGAATGGAAACACATCCCATGCTCATGGGTGGGTATAGTAAATATGAAAATGACATACTCTCAAAAGCAATCTACAAATTCAACGCAATTTCCATCAAAATAACACCATCCTTCTTCACAGAATTGGAAAAAAAATCATAAAATTCATCTGAAACAACAACAAAAAGCCCACATAGCAAAAGCAAGACTACACAAAAAGAACAAATCTAGAGGCATTACATTACCCAACTTCAAAGTATACTATAAGGCCTTGATCACCAAAACAGCATGATTGGTACTGGTATAAAAATAGGCATATAGACCAATGAAACAGAATAGAGAACCTAGAAATAAAGCTAAATACTGACAGCCAACTGATCTTTGATAAAGCAAACAAAAACATACAGTGGGGAAAGACACCCTATTCAACATATGCTGCTGGGATAATTGGCTCACCACACGTAGAAGAATGAAACTGGATCCTCATCTCTCACCTTATACAAAAATCAATACAAGATGGAACAAAGATTGAAATCTAAGACCTGAAACCATAAAACTTCTAGAAGATAACATCAGAAAAACCCTTCTAGACATTGGCTTAGGCAAAGACTTCATGATCAAGAACCAGAAAGCAAACTCAATTGAAACAAAGATAAATAGGTGGGACTTAATGAAACTAAAAAGTTTCTGCATAGCAAAATAAATAACAGAGTAAACAGAAAACCCACAGAATTTGAGAGAATCTTCACAATCTATATATCTGACAAAGGGCTAATACCCAGAATCTACAAAGAACTTGAGTTACTTAATTCTACAAAGAACAAAGGACAAATCAGCAAAAAAAAAAAAAAACCCCAAACAATTCCATTAAAAAGTGGGCTAAGGACATGAATACAGAACTCTTCAAAAAAGATATACAAATAATCTTCTTTTGTATATCAAAAAAAATTAATGTTCAATATCACTATTATCAGGGAAATTCAAAACCACAATGTGATGCCACCTTACTCCTGCAAGAATTTCCATAATCAAAAAATAATAGATATTGGCACGGATGTGGTGAAAAGGGAACATTTTTACAGTGTTGGTGGGAATGTAAACTAGTACAACCACTATGGAAAACAGGTTGGAGATTCCTTAAAGAACTAAAAGTAGATCTACCATTTGATCCAGGAATCCCACACCTGGGTGTCTAC
>CAUYQU010065876.1:0-54040 GCA_963574635.1 Cheracebus regulus | reverse complement strand
ACATTATACCTATTTTAAAAGTGACCACATAACTGGAAGTAAATCACTCCCCAGCAATTGCACAGCATTTCACAGGTTTAAATAAAATATTGGTTGGCTGCTTGTTATTTTCATCCCCTATTCCTTCCTGTCTCCATTGTTAAACACAATTATTGGCATAAAAGAGGTTTTTAATACCCACTTTTAGACTGTATTCTAGCCTGGGCAATAAAACAAGAATCCCAGTCTCTCTCCCTCTGTCTCTCCCTCTTTCTTTCTCTCTTTCATTCTTTTTTTTCTTTCTTTTGCTGTTTCTTTCTTTCTCCTTTTCTCTCTTTTTCTAAAATCTCTTCCTCTTTCTTTCTCTTCCATTTTTTTCTTTCTTTTGATGTTTCTTTCTTTCTCCTTTTCTCTCTTTTCCTAAAATCTCTTCCTCTTTCTCTCTTTCATTCTTTTATTCTAAAAATAAAAAAAATAAAAAGAAAAAAAAGAAAAGTATTATATTGATTATATGTTTAAATAATATTTGAAAATATTGGTTAAATAAAAATATTTAAGGATTAATTTAATGTTTCTTTTTACTTTTTTGATGTGCCTACTAAGCAATGTGTCACAGAATTACATATGTGAAAAAAAATGTGACTCATGATAGATTTCCATCAGACAGAACTTCTCTAGAGAAAAACCATCTACCCAATCTCTTGGCCCACAGCCCAGGGAATTCCCTTCCTCTTCTCCCTGCTGTTCCAAAGATAGAAAGAGTTTCTTTCCAACCTTCACAATCAGGAGTAAAAGCAGAGGTTCCATGAAACTGAAAGGAAACTAATGTTTTTAAGTTAGGTATATACATAAACCAACAGTTTCTAATTTGGAGATGACTATATCGTCATAGAAACTGTTTTCGTGATACAGATTATCTGTAACTTCTACTTTTGTTCACTTAGGGTGGAAAAAGATTATCTAACAAAATGATTTTTACAGGAAGAAAGTTATAACTATGAGTGATTATTTCTATCTAGCAACATAATCCTTCAAGGGGCAACATACACTGTAGCTGGTGTACAACCACCTTAGAAAACAGTTTGGAAAATTAAGTTAAGACATATGATCAGGGCCGGGTGTGGTGGCTCACGCCTGTAATCCTAGCACTTTGGGAGGCCGAGGTGGGTAGATCACCTGAGGTCAGGAGTTCAAGACCAGCCTGGTCATCATGGTGAAACCCCATCTTATATATAAAAAAAAAAAAAGACATATGATCAGCTGGACATTGTTGCTCATGCCTATATTCCTAGCACTTGGAGGCTAAAGCAGGAGGACTGCTTGGGCCCATGAGTTTGAGACCAGTCTGAGCAGCAAAGTGAGGCCCTGTCTCTACAAAAAATTAGCTGGGATGGCCCACATCTAAGGTCCCAGCTACTCGGGTGACTGAGGATGGATGATTGCTTGAGCTTGGGAGGTCGAGGCTGCAGTGACCGATGCCACTGTACTATAGCCTGGAGGACTCTCTCTGAAAAAAAAAAAAAAAAAAAGGTATACAATCAATTATATTCCTAGGTATTTAAAAAAAACTAAAAACATGTTCACATATATTTAAAATAAGACATATATTCAAAAAAAGACTCATACACAAATAGTCATAGTTTTGTTCATAATAGCAAAAAACTGGAAACACCCAAATGCCCATCAACAGGTGAAAGATTAAACTGTGGTATAGTAATACAGTGATACTACTTAGCAACAAAAAGAAACAACTATGGAATACAAAAGTCCCCCCTTATCCACAGTCTTGCCTTCCACAGTTTCAGTTACCTGTGGTCAAAAAATATTAAATAGTTCCAGAAATAAATAATTCATAGGTTTTAAATTGCATGTGAGCATGATGAAATCTCACACCATCCCACCTGGAATAGGAACCATCCCCTTGCAGCTATCCAGGCTGTATATGTTACCTGTTCCTTAGTCAGTAGCTGTCTCAATGATCAGATTGAAAAAACAGTGTATAAGGGATTTCACCATCCAAGGTTTGAGGCATCCACGAGGGGTCTTGGAAGTTATCCCCTGCAGATGGAAAGTGGGTGGGCTACTGTAGATGCAACAACATGTGGGTGAACCTTAGAAATATGTTGAGTAATGCTATATAATTCTATTTATATGAAGATTTAGGAGACAAAACTAATTTATAAAGACAAATCAGATTAGTGGTTGCCTGGGTTGGGGGTAGCCAGGAGGATTGCAAAGTAGTTCAAGGAAACTTTTTGAGGTGATGGAAATGTTCTTTTTTTTTTTTTTTTTTTTTTTTAGAGACAGGATCTTGTTCTGAAGTATAGTGGCACTGTAACCTCATACTCCTGGGCTCAAGTGATCCTCCCAGGATCACTTCAGCCTCCAAAGTAGCTTGAACTACAGGCATACACCACCATATGCAGCTAATTTTTAAAATTTTTTTGTAGAGACAGGGTCTTGCTATGTTGTCCAGACTGGTCACAATCTCCTGGCCTCTAGTGATTTTCTCACCTCAGTCTCTCAAAGCGCAGAGATTACAGGCCTGAGCCACTAGGTCGGGCCTGATAGAAACATTCTATCTCCTGATTGCAGCAGTGGTTACGGTAGAGTGTACATTTATCCAACTAAATACTTTAATATAGGTGCCTTTTTTTGCACACAAATTATACCTCAATAGGTTGAACTCAGTGGTTCATGCCTGTAATCCCAGCACTTTGGGAGGCCAAGGTGGGTGGATCACTTGAGGTCAGAGTTGGAGACCAACCTGGCCAACATGGTGAAACCCTGTCTCTACTAAAAATACAAAAAAGTTAACTGGGCATGGTGGTGGGTACCTATAATCCCAGCTACTGGGAAGGCTGAGGTAGGAGAATCACTTGAACCTGGGAGGCAGAGGTTGCAGTGAGTCCAGATCATGCCACTGTATTCCAGCCTGGGTGACAGAGTGAGACGGTGTCTTAAAAAAAAAAAATTAACATGATAATTTGTGTCTATAGTACTTATCATACATTAGATTATCTGGTGATTTTAAAAATACGTCTACAAATGCTTTATTCTCCTCCCTTCAAGGGATGGAGCCTATTTCCCTTCCTTTGGGTGAAGATGGGATTTAGCGACTTGCTTGTAGCCAATAAAGTGGCAGTGGTGATGTGTGGTTTTTGGAGATTAGGTCATAAAACAGCCCTATGGTTTCTGTTTTTGTTGCTCTCTCTCTTTCTTTTTTTTTCTTTGAGACAGAGTTTCGCTCCTGTTGCCCGTGCTGGAGTGCAATGGCGCAATCTCAGCTCACCGCAACCTCTGCCTATCAGGTTCAAGCGATTCTCCTGCCTCAGTCTCGCAAGTAGCTGGGATTATAGGTATGCGCCACCACACCTGGTCTGTTGCTCTCTCTTAAGCCAGCTGTCACATCCTTAGATCATTTGCCCTGGGGGAAGCCAGCTGTTCCTTATGAGAAGGAAAAAAGACCAACTCTTATGACAAGAAACAAGGCCAAATGACAAGGAATAGAGACCTCTAGCTAACAGACATTTGAGTGAGACTCCTGGAAGCAGATCCTTTAGTCCTAGTCATGCCTTCAGGTGACTGCAGTCCCAGCCAACACCCTGCTTGTAACCTCAGGAGATACCCTGAACCAGAGCCACCCAGCTAAGCTGCTTCTGGCTTCCTGAGCTGCAGCATGGGAGAAATAACATTTGCCGGTAATTTTGGATTGCAAAATAACATTTATCTCTAATTCTACTATTAGAAAAAAGAGCTTGTCCTGTGTATATTTTAGATGAGAACTTCTAAATGTTTTATGAAATGTTGACTAAAGTGCTGGGCACCCTTTGAAATCACTCCATTTTCTTTATTAAAGTGAATTCTCACATTTTACCAAGATCCTAGGTGTATTCATAGCCTATATTCAGTCTAAACTTAAAAGCTCACTGCAACTTCTACCTCCCAGGTTCAAGCGATTCTCCTGCCTCAGCCTCCAGAGTCACTGGGACTACAGGTGTGTACCACCATGCCTGGCTAATTTTTGCATTTTTAGTAGAGATGGGGTTTTTACTATGTTTTACCCTGTTGCCCAGGCTGGTCATAAACTCCTGAGTTCAAGCAGTGCACCCACCTTGGCTTCCCAATACACTTTTAAAAACCTGGTGGAAGACCAAATACCTATTCCAATTCTGCCATAGTCTATCACATGAGAAGTAGAAATTTGCAAAGTCTCAGATATCTGCTGCTACTGACAGTTTACAAGTTTCTAGTTAGTGTTACCTCCTATATCTGATCTGTAATTTTCATCTGAAACTCCCTTCCTCTGGCTGACTTCCCCCAGTCTGTCTCAGATAGGTGGAAAGAAGGCTAGAGCAATAATCCGAGCAAAAAATGATGATCGCCTAGAGTAGGGTGGTAGCAGTGGGGATGGGGTGAAGTGAAGATAGATAAACAGGATTTCCTAATGGGTTGAATGTGCCGTGTGAAAGAACACCTGCATAACTGGAAACTGGGTTAAAATCAATAGTTCTGTCATATAAAATGTACAATACTCATTAGAAATTTAAATGAAGATTCCAGCTGATAGTTGAATGTTGTAGGATTCTGGAATTTAGGGCAGAAGTTCAGACTAAAGATAAATTTGGAGTGAACAGTATATAGATGGAATTTGAAGCCGTGAGACCAGATGAAAAAATGTAGGGAGTAACAAAGAACACATGATAAAAATAAAGACAAACAGTTAATACATACTGGGTCCAGCACTGTTCTAAGCCTTTTGATATATAAATTCACTTTGTCTTCACAAGCACTGTAGGAGGTAGCTGCGTTTATTATACTCATTTTATGAATAAGGAAATAAATTTCAGAGAAATTAAGTGACATTCTTCTAATCAGACAGCTAGCAAGTGATAGAGCGGGATTTAAACCCAGGCAGAGAGAGAAGTAAAATATTCCATTTTAAAGCTCTGGGACACTCCACATATTAGCATACAAGGAGATAAATAAGAACCAGCAAAGGATTCTAAGGAGGAAGTTCCAGTGAGATGGGAGGGGAAATAAGAATGGTGTTTCAGGAGCCTAGAGAAGAAAATGGAGAAAATTATCAGCTCCATCAGATACTACAGACAGGTCACATAAGATGAGTGAAAACTGACTTTTGCATTTAACAAAGTGGCTGAAATCAGTGACTACATGTGAAGTGGAGTGAGTTCAAGAGAGAATAGGAGAAGAGGCATTAGAGTTTCACTCTTTAAAGTTCAGGCGGATGTAGTGGCTCATGCCTGTAATCTAAGCACTTTGGGAGGCTGAGACAGGTGGATCATCTGAGGTCAGGAGTTTGAGACCACCCTGGCCAACATGGTGAAACCCCACCTCTACTAAAAATACAAAAAATTTGCTGAGTTTGGTGGCGCACACCTGTAATCCCAGCTACTCAGGAGGCTGAGGCAGGAGAATTCCTTGAACCCAGGAGGCAGAGTTTGCAGTGAGCTGAGATCATGCTACTGCATTCCCACCTGGGTGACAAGAGTAAAACTCCATCTCAAAAAAAAAAAAAAGTTCAGGCCAGCTACTATCTAGATCCAGTGACAGGTATTTACATGTAAATATTAATTAAAGTAGCACTGAAATTTTTCACACAAAACAGAAGTGTGATTGGAACCTTGGTGAGGAAAAAATATACGTAATTTTATAGCCCTTTTCAAGGAGAACAAACTTCATTTCCTCTTTCTTGACATTTGGTCTTGATCTTTCCTTCATTAGAAATTTTTCCAAGTCTTAAGTTTACCTACCTCCTCTCTTGGAAATAAAATTTCTCATGAACTCTGTTTTATTTCTTGACACATCTCCAGACTGGCACAGGACCACTCTAATGGGTACAAATAAAAGAGTGATAAATGACTGACATTCTAAATATTGAATATCTTACCCTGAGGCTTTTGTTGACTCTTCTTTCCATATTAAGCTTATGCTTCTTTTCTCTGTTTATTTCACTCAGTCATTCACATTTAGAAAAAGTTTTATGTGTATCTTTTTAAAATTTTTTAATTAAATTGATAAAAAATAGATATATTTGTAATATAAACATAGCATTTTAAAATATGTTTACATTGTGGAATGGCTAAATCAAGTTAATTAACATTACCTCCCATACCATTTGTTTTGTGGTAAGAACATTTAAAATCTAGTCTCTTAAGTATACTAAAGTATACTATACATTGTTATCAATGATAAAATCACCATGTTGCACAAATAGATCTCTTGAACTTATTCCTCCTAACTGAAATTTTGTATCCTTTGACCAACATCTCCCCACTCCTCCCCCAACTCATGCCTAGATTTTTAAAGCCATGTATAAGATCTTGATTTTCCTATTTTTATGAGTACTTTCAGAGCAGTTTATTCACTCTTCCCACCCTCACCTTCACTAGATAGTAAAGCTCCTCCTGGTATAAGACCTTTTCTTTCTTTGAGTCTAGAGCACTTACTTTCATTCATCATGCTTTTCCTTGTATTTTATTTATCTTATGGTGTCCCTTTTCCTACCTTTCCTGTTCCTCCAGGATAAGGACTGTCACACAAGTTTCAGTGCCTACAGTACAATGCTTAGCCCATTAAATGAGTAATCATTTGTTAAAGTTAATTAAGTTGAATAATATTGACCTGTACTGAATTACACTGATGCAGATACTGGGACCTTCCATTCCATAACAACTGTATAATGTTCTTAGCTTAGGGATATACTATATTTAGCTAGATTTATGAAAGTTTAAATTCTGCTATAAAACATCAAAATAAAAATGATAACTAACCCAATTAAATTAGAAAAGTTCATGGTTTGTTGGTTTGCTTTTTGTTATTTGTTTATTTTAGATATTTGGCCAGGCGTGGTGGCTCATGCCTGTAATCCTAGCACTTTGGGAGGCCAAGGCGGGCAAAATCATTTGAGGTCAGGGGTTTGAGACCAGCCTGGTCAACATGTTGGTCTCGAACATGGCCCGTCTCTACTAAAAATTCAAAAAATATTAGCCAGTTGTGGTGGCGGGTGCCTGTAATCCCAGCTACTAAGAGGCTGAGGCAGGAGAATCACTTGAACCTGGGAGGCAGAGGTTGCAGTGAGCTACTGAACCACTGCACTCCAGCCTGGGCGACTGAGGGAGACTCTGTCTCAAAAAAAAAAAGATATTTATTTACTAGTACTAGTATTAGTAGGTGATTTTTGTTTCACAACTTCTCTTTTACCTGAGTCAGTGAGTATTTTGCTTTTATTATACATTTCTATGATCATCTGTTTCATACAATTGTAAGTGATTAGGCTACTAATTCACTTATGAAAATTCTAATTCTAAGTGCTAATTCACTGATGTACTAGTGAAAGCCAGGTTATAAAAACTATACTGGTGAAGACCTGGGTTTCACTAGTACAAAGAGGAGATATAATAGCCTTAGTTAAGACTAGATTTCATATATAATAGAGAATAATGAATATTGAAAACCAAAATTTCAGATCTTTTTGCAAGTCGCTGAAATGCAACATGAATATATTTCCCTCCAAACTTTTTTTTTAATTTTTAGAACAGGGGGTCTTGCTGTGTTGCCCAGGTTGGACTTGAACTCCTGGGCTCAAAAGAACCTCCCAGTTTAGCCCCCTAATTAGCTGGGCCTACAGACACACATCACCATGCCTGGCTTCCCAAAACTTTTAATGACATAAAACAGCATGGCATCTTATTACATAAACATGTAATAAGGGATATTGATAGACAATGGGTTAAGCAGATGACAAGATGAGGAAGAAGGGAGGGTATTTACTATGTTAACTATCCACCTTACACCTGGTTTTACAGTTAGGCTTTCACTACTCACCCATAATATTTAGTTACAAATTTGTTAGAGTGACTCAGCAGGTGAACTGCCTCCTGACAAGGATGAACAGCCTTTCCGACAGGGGGTTTAAACCACAGATTACCCATTTCATTCTATTTTGGGATGAATATTATATTCTCTTAACCTCCTATGCTATCCATGTTAGACTCTATATGCAGAGGCTACCAGAATCCTAAAACTAGGGGGGAAAAGTAGTTAACTCCTTTATATTACAGATCAGAAAATTTAGACCCAGGAAGTTTGTCACATATCTAAATCACAGAACTAGTTAGCAACAAAGGTAAAATTCAAATCTAATCACCATGGCTCCAATTTCTATACCATTCCCTTTTTCAGCTACTTTTCACTTTTTACATATATACCAGTAATTTGTATGACTTGGAGATTCTTGAATTGACTCAATTCACCAGAAAAATAGATTTCTTTTTTCCTTTCTTTCTTTTCTTTCTTTTTTCTTCTTTTTTTTTTTTTTTGAGACACAGTCTTCCTCTGTTACCCAGGATGGAGAGCAGTGGCATAATCACAGCTCACTAGACCTCCTGGGCTCAAGGGATCCTCCCATCTCAGCCTTCCAAGTAGCTAGTACCACAAGAGTGCACTGCCACACCCAGCAAATTAAAATTTTTTTTTTTTGTAGAGATGGGGTCTCCCTATGTTGCCCAGGCTGGTTTCAAATTCTTGGGCTCAAGCAATCCTACTGCTTTGGCCTCCCAAAGTGTTGAGATCACAGGTGTCAGTCACTGCACCTGACCCACTAGAGAGTAGATTTGTTATTTGCTATAGGATCTGCCTTCTTTTAAAATGAAAATATCTTTCAGAGGTAAAATAACTTTTGAGACAGGGTCTCACTCTATTGCCCAGGCTGGAGTGCAATGTTATGATCTCAGCTCACTGCAGCTTTGACCCCGTAGGCTTAGATAATCCTCCTGCCTCAGCCTCCCAAGTAGCTGGGACTACAGGCACACACCATCATGCCCAGCTAATTTTGTATTTTTTGTAGAGATGGGTTTTTGCCATGTTGCCAAAGCTGGTCTTGAACTCCTGTTCTCAAGGGATCCACACACCTTGGCCTCCCAAAAGGCTGGGATTACAGGTGTAAGCCACCATGCCAGGCCATAACTAACATTTTTATTGCACCTCTTTTCCTAAAAAAAAAAAAAAAAATGCCCTTCTGAATTGTTATAGCCCTTTATAAAGGAATTTTCACATATTTTGAGATCAGTAGTTGCTCTGTTATCTCACACTCAAATTAATAATCATTTTATTAGGGTAGGGTCCTGTAATAGGAATCGAAGCAGCTGAAGAATCAAGGCTAGGTACTTGGAGTGTTCATTTGGGTGGAGGCTTTTTTTGTGTGTGTTTTTTGTTGTTTTGCAAAACTGCCTGGGGCTAAGAGATTGGAAGTTAGATAAAGATATACTATCTTTCCAAAGAGGTCCTTTCTTTGAACAGCTAGATCTGCAGTCCTTACCTTGGATGTGATTTTGCCCATCTCTCCCCATGAGCTTCGGTAATGACATTTTTGATGGTCACATTGGGGAGGGCGGTGCTACTGGCACCTAGTAGGTTGAGGCTGGGGATGCTCCTAAACATCCTATGATGCACAGGACAGTCCCCACAAGAATTATCCATCCCAAATGTCAATAGTGCCAAAAATGGGAAATTATAAGCTAGAGAAAGAATTCATTGAGGAGCTGAAGGAAGCTTCTTGAATTATTGTTTATGTTATGTATTTAAGAACTTAGAGGCCAGGCACGGTGTCTCATGCCTGTAATCCTAGCACTTTGGGAGGCTGAAAAGGGTGGATCACCTGAGGTCAGGATTTCAAGACTGGCTTGTCCAATATGGTGAAACCCTGTCTCTATTAACAATACAAAAACTAGCTGAGCGGACTTGTAATCCCAGTTACTTGGGAGGCTGAGGCAGGAGAATCACTTGAACCCAGGAGGCGGAGGTTGCAGTGAGCTGAGATCGTGCTACTGCATTCCAGCCTGGGTGACGAGAGTAAAACTCCATTTCAAACAAAAACAAACAAAAGAACTTAGACAAGAAAGTAAGTCACACACACTAACCGTTTTTTCTTTTGGGGTATGGCTAATGGTTTCTAGGAATCCTGGAGATAGACTTTATCTGGATTTCAGTTGGGCATTTCACCAGTTCTCACGGCATCTTTGTGGAGGAATACGGGCCAAGAAGACATTTCGGTTGTGTCGTCCGTCTGTACTCAAAGCCTACTGAGAAATTTTTGAAGGCAGGAGCATTAAGGTCTTTAGAGGCATGTAGCAGAGTTCTGTCCTCGGCTCTATCTTATTAAACACTTGGACAGAATGCTGATCAGATTTGAGAAAGATAACAAATCTGGGAAGGGTAGGCGTCCCGAAGATCTTCACCACCAGGAGCAATGGTTTGCTTCGTTCAGGGCATCACAGTGTCCCTAAGGAGGGACACTAACAACCCATAGGCTGTCCAGAGGAGCGTAATGGGGAAGAATGTGAAAGAACTTGAAAGTCAGGATCTGGGGAGACTGCAAGATGGAAAAACACGGTGGGGCAAAATGAGGAAAATCGTGAGAAATAGCATATCCGCAGGCTTTGAGGGAGGATTGTGCCCCTGCGGGAAACTGTGCCCCTGGGCCGGAGTCATAGGCAGATTTTGGCCTCATAGAAGGAGACCTCGATTAACAAACCTTGCACGTGTTCAACGGTGGGATGGGGTTCCTCGGAAGGTACTGTCAAGGCAGAGACCAACCGATGGTTTTATTGCAAGTGTCAAGACACATTTGCTGGTGTTTCTCCTTAGAACGTACTCCAATCTGTTCTGACTTCCTCCCGAACCCGCCTGAGTCCTGATCATTTCAAGGGTGGCACATCCAGGTCCCGAGGGCGCCAGCCGTGCCCGGGGCATGGGCTGGCCTGCGTAACTCTCTGTCCCTTCAGGAGACCTCTGGGAAATAGCTCCAGCCCTTGCCATCCTTGCTTTCTGGTTTTCAGAAGTCAGCGCAGCTGCTGGCTTTCTGGAGTCTTCTGCGGGACACTGCACACATCCAGGTGTTTACGTCATTTAAAAAAAAAAAAAAAAAAAAACAAATATTAGATTGTGTGACTAACTTGACAGGACAGGAGGAATACCTTCAAGAGGAATCGTATTTTCTTCAGAAACCGTCATCCAGAGACAGAAGAGCCAAGGGCTGTAAAGCCCCAGGGAAGCCTTAGCGTCTCCACACCACAGAGCTCGCCCGCCAAACTCCGGAGCGGCTCCACAGGGCCAGCCAGCCCCGAGCAGTTCACGTTTTAGACTTGGAGGCGCGCGAGTGCGCGCACCCGGCGGGAGCTGAGGAGAAGACCAATGAACCGGCGCTCTCTCCGCACCGGCTAGGGATTGGGCGAGCCGCTACAGCCTCTCCCGGGCGGGGTGGGACTGGGACCCGCGAGCCCGCTGAGCCAGAGTCCCGGGGGCGCGTGCGCGGTCTCGCGGCGGCCGCAGGGGCCGGTCTCGCGCGGTCTAGAGGTGGAGTTGCTGGCGGCGGCGGCGGCGGCGGCGACGGCGGAGGCTGGCTGTGGGGCGGGGACTAAGGATTCTGAGGTGAGGAATCGGGAGTTTCTGGATTCTTTATCCGGTATTTTAAGGGCCGCCGGAGGGCTGTCGCTTCTGCAGTGCTTAGGAGCGGCCGGGGCGGGAGGCTTGCGGAGCCGGGGCGCGGAGGTAAGCGGCGGACTGGCGGCGGCTGGGCTGTGGGGATCTTAATCAACAGGTCTCCGAGAGCGCGGCGGGGGAGGGGCGGCCGGCCTCCCCCTCCCCCACACGCCGCGCAAACTCGGGCGGGCTGGGGACCTCCGGCCGCCAGGCTGGCTTCCTCAGGCGCGGGAGCCGCAGGAGCCGCGGCCGTGGAGGGTGTGAACCCACCCTTTGTCCCTCGGAGCAACGCTGCCTGCGCGGTGCCCTCTCCTTCTCCTTCGTCGGGCATGCACCTTGGCGAGGGCCACAGCCGGCCCGGCCGGAGGTGCGGGGGGCGCGGCGGGCAGTCGTCTGCCCCCTGCGCCCCCGCCCCAAGGTCGCGACGGGCGGGACTCTCTCGAGGCCGGGTCGGGGAAATCGACTAGGGAACGCTTTCCTTTAGAAGTCAGAAAGTAGTCAGCGTCCCTCTGCCTGACTCAGCTGCTGGTATTCTGCTACTCATTGCGTTCTTAGACACGCAAACAGTTCCTGCTTCCTTGTGACCACTTTTAAATAAAAGCCTCATTTTGTTAATGGTTTCTGATAATTTAAGTTTGCACGTTGAACTTTGAAGCCTGTAAATTGTAACCTACGTTTAATGAAGGTTGGTTTAAACGATCTTTGTAGTAAATTATGTAACTTTCTAAAGATAATAACTCACCTTATGTTTACTTGATTGATATACAGTAATGTGTTTGGAATGTAGGTTTCGGTCGAAAGGTTTTTCTTGGCAGTTTATGCTAAAATCAAAATCTGATGGCTACGAAGTTTTTAGATGTAGTATGTAGTGTGTGTGTTGTTTCCATATTCATTTAGAATATTAAGAATTTAGGTTTGAAAAGTAAGTTGAACAAAAATTTTGAAATTTTGATTTGACTGACACAGTGAAACGTTAATATTTCTGATTTAAAAAGTATGTTTTAATGATAGTTTGCTAATTATGCTTTTGGATTATACAGGAGGTTAATAACCTGTTAAATTCTGCAATAGGAACAAATGACGTGTTGGTTATTGGTGTCTTTGAAGTATAAGTATTGGTGGTAATGAAAGTTATTAAATAAGCTTTCTTGAATTATGAACTACCGATTTTTTTTTTTTTACTAGATCTCCGTGGGCATAGCGTATTGTGGATAGGTTTTATAGGCTTTCTATTTGCAGCAGGATGAGCTATTAAATTATAATGTAAGAGACTTACAGATGAAACAGGCAAAAATAGGAAAAGCAATTCATTGTTTTATCTTTCAAAATCTAGTAAATTTGGCCCGGCTAGGTGTCAGACGCCTGTAATCCCAGCACTTTGGGAGGTCAGTGCAGGCGGATCATTTGAGATCTGGAGTTCGAGACCAGCCTGGTCAACATGGCAAAACCCCATCTCTACTAAAAATAGAAAAAAATTAGCCGGGTGTGGTGGTGTAGGCCTGTAATTTCAGCTACTGGAGTGGCTGAGGCAGAAGAATTGCTTGAACCCAGGAGATGGAAGTTCCAGTGAGCTGAGATCATCCCACTGCACTCCAGCCTGGGCAACAGAGCGAGAATCTGTCTCAAAAAAAAAAAAAAAAAAAAAGGAGTAAATTTTACCAGATATCTGAATGATTTTGGGCTAGACAGACTTGAACTTGACAAGTGAAGGTGGATTGATTAACTTGTTTTAGAATGTTAAAATGGGAGAGAATATATATATTCTATCTGAGGGTGACCCAAGTCAGCATAGTGGGTTTCGTTATTACATGATCTAGAATTACAATCTTGTTTAAAAATCTCATCACAGGGGCACATGTTCTCAGGATCTCCTGAGGGTTATGTCATGGAAAAAATTTAAATAAAATTTTATCAGACATTCCAAGAAATTTGATTAATTTTATATATTATTATACTGAGATTCCCTATTTCTCTGATATTTTCTGATTTCAAGGTGTCTAGAAAAAATAATATCTTAACATATGTGCTTTAGAATATAATTTTATTTTCTCTTTGTGAGACAGAGTCTTGCTCTGTCGCCCAGGCTGAAGTGCAGTGTGTGATCTGGGCTCACTGCAGTCTTCACTTCCTGGGTTCAAGCGATTCTCCTGCCTCAGCCTCCCGAGTAGCTGGGACTACAGGCCCTGGCCACCACACCCGACTAATTTTTGTATTTTTAGTGGATACACGGTTTGGCCATGTTGGCCAGGCTGGCCTCGAACTCCTGACTTCAGGTGATGCACCCACCTTGGCCTCCCAAAGTTCTGGGATTACAGGCATGAGCCACTGCTAGAATGTAATTCTTTATCATATTCTTACTGAATCATAGGATTGTTGAGTTGGAAGTAATCTTAGTGGTTATATAGTCTAACATCTTCATTTTCCATGAAAAAGAGAGGCTTGCAGGAGTTAAGTAATCCATAGTCTGACTGCTAGTAAGTGGCATACTTAGACCTACATGCATATACTAAAATGCTTGTCTTCATATTCTAAGTTCAGTGCTCTTCTCAGGATGTCTTAGTGTTAAGTAAACCAGTAAGTTGTCTTCTCCAAATCACTTAACTGGCAGGGTTGATTCTTTCTCGCATGCATTTTTTCCTTTTTCTTTTTTAGTAACCACTAACCACAATTTGTTCCCCTACTGAAGAGTTTTCAGTTTTCTAATATTTCAAACAATGTTTAATAAATATCTCTGTGCATGTTTCTTTGAGCACATGTGTGGAGGCTTTCCTAGAATGTATGTATACCTACCTGAATGTATAAGTGACAGTGGCTTCGCATCCTTGCCCACAGTTGGCATTGTAAAATTTAAAAATATTTGCTAATCTGATGGATGAGAAATGTAATTGCTTCCTTTCTTTAAAAAATATTTAACTCTAATTTACATGAAATGAAATTAACTATTTTCATTGTACAATTCAAACTCAGAGAGTTGTGCAACTACCGCAATCAAGCAACAGTTAGTTCCATCACCTATCCGTTAACCTGTTAGAGGACATTTGAGTTGTTTTCAGGTTTTTGTGACTGAATAAAGTTGCTGTAAATCTTTGCAAATAGGTTTTGTGTCAGCCTAAGTCTTTGTTTCTCCTAAGTACCTGTAAATGGAATATGGTAGGTATAGCCTAATTTTATTAAAAGACCTGTCTGTGGTAGACAGAATAAAGGTCTTCAAAGATATCCTAATCCCTGAAACCTATGAATATGTTTGGTTACATGTAAAGGCGAATTAAGGTTGCTAATCAGACGACTTTAAAATAGGGAGATTATCTTGAATTATTCAGGTGGTCCCACTGTATCATAAGAATCTTTTAAAAAGGAAAGAGGCAGAAGAGTAGAGTCAAAACAAGATGTAACAATGAAAGCAGGGTCAGAGAGGTGCAGGACTGCTGACTTTGAAGATGGAGGAGAGCAGGCCACAAACTAAGGAATGTGAGTGGTCTCTCGAATCTGGAAGAGGCTACGAAATGGATTACTCTTTAGAGCCTCCAGAAAAGAAAGCAACCCTGTGAGTAATTTTAGCCTAGGGAGACATATGCCAGACTTCTAACCTATAGAACTGTAAAATAATATGTTATTTTAAGCCACTAAATTCGTGGCAATTTGTTACATTGTCATAGGAAACTAATACACGGTCAAGCTGTATTTGAAGTGGCTGAACCACTTTGCATTTCCACCAGCAGTATATGAGAGGTCCAGTTGCTTTACATTCTCATCAGCACTTGGTATGGTCAATCTTTAGATTTAGCTATTCTAATAGTATCTCACTGTGATTTTTCTTTGCATTTCCCCCATGACTAAGGATGTTGAGCATTTTTTCATGTGCTTATTTGCCATCTGTATATCTTCTTTGGTAAAGTGTTCGAACCTTTTGCCCATTTTTAAATTGGATTTTCTAATTGCTGAGTTTATTATTATTATTATTATTATTATTATTATTATTATTATTATTAGAGATGGGGTCTCACTATGTTTCCCAGGCTGGTCTCAGAACTCCTGGGCTCAAGTGATTGTCTTGCCCCAGCCTCCCAAAGTGTTGGGATTATAGGCATGAGCCACTGCCCCAAAAATTCTTTATAGTCCTTTATCTTTTGTCAGATGAGTGATTTACAAAGGTTTTCTTCCAGTCTGGCTTACCTTTTCATCCTCATAACTTCTATACTTCATTACTTTTGAATTATGGAAGTTTTAAATTTTGAGAAAGACCAAATTATTTTTAAAATTTGGATATTCTATCTAAGAACTCTTTGTTCAACCCAGGGTCAGAGAGATTGTTCTCCTATTTTGTTTTCCAGGTTTTATATTGTAATTTTATTTTTAGATCTATGTTCCATTTTGAGTTTATTTTTGTATAAAATGAGAGAAGTACAGGTTGAGATTTATTTATTTGTCCAGTTGTTCCATGACTATTAGTTGAAATCATGCGATCTTTTTCTCATTTGAATTGCCCTTGTCTCTTTGTTAAAAACTGTTTGACTACATTTGTGTGGGTTTGTTTATGGACTGTTCAAGTGATCTATTTTGTCTATTTATTTTTATTTTATTTAGAGACAGGGTCTCTCTCACTCAGGCTGGAGTGCAGTGGTGCGATCTCTGCTTGCTAGAGCCTTGACCTCCCAGGTTCAAGTGATCCTTCCAAGTATCTGGGACCACAGGCACCACCACACCTGACTAATTTTTAAAATTATTTGTAGAGATGAGGTCTTGCTATGTTGCCCTCTCACTCTGTCACGCAGGCTGGAGTACAGTGGTGTGAAAATGGCTCACTGCAGCCTCAGCCTCACGGCCTCAAACCATCCTCCCACTCTCCCCAGTGGCTGGTACTATAGGTGTGTGCCGCCACACCTCAGGCCAGTTTTTAAAATTTTTCGTAGAGACAAGATCTCCCTATGTTGCTCAAGCTGGTCTCGAGCCTCAGAGTGCAAGGAATCCTCCCACCTCAGCCTCCCAAAGTACTAGGATTACAGATGTTAGCCACTGTGCCTGGCCTACTATAGCTTTGAAATAAGTCTTCACATCAGATAATGTGACTCTTCCAACTGTATTATTTTTCAAAATTGTCATGGCTATTTTTGGTTCCTTTGCCTTTCTTTAAGATATCTTTAGAAATATTTAGAATATCTTTAGAAATATTCTTATAATATTTAGAATTATCTTGTTGATAATTCATACATTCTGTTGGGATTTTTTTATTTTTATTTTTATTTTTTCAAGACGGGGTTTCACCATGTTGGTCAGGCTTATCTTGAACTCCCAACCTCACGTGATCTGCCTGTCTTGGCCTCCAAAGTGTCTGCTGGGATTTTGATTGAGATTGTGTTTAACTTAGATATCAACCTGAAGATAATTGACTCAACAATTTGAGTCTTCTGCTCTGTGAACATGCTATTACTGTCCACATGTGTGAGTGTTGTAGTTTTCAATATGCAGATCTTACAAATACTTTATTAAGTCTAAACCTAAGTAATTTTTTGGTCCTATTGTAAATGGTAATTTCAAAAAATCAGATTCCAATTGATCACTGATAATATATGGAAATTAATTTTTGTATATTGACTTATCCTGACCTTTTGCTAAACTCATTTGTTAGCTGTAGGAGTTTTTCTTTTTTTAATTTTTTTGGAATTTGTTAAGTAGACATGCTAAAACTTTTCTTTCTAGTCTGTATGCCTTTTATTTCTTTTCCTTAACTTACCATATTGGCTTGGCCAGGACTTCCACTGAGATGTCGAATAGGAGAGGTGAGAAGTAGCATCTTTATCTGGTTCACTTTTTTTTTTTTTTTTTAAAGATAGGGTCTCATTTTGTCCCCAGGCTAAAGTGCAGTGGCGCAACGGCTTATGGCAGCCTCAGCTTTCTGGGTTCAGGTGATTCTCCCATCCCAGCCTCTTGAGTAGCTGGGACCCCAGATGGGTGCCACCATTCCCAGCTAATTTTTTGTATTTTTAGTAGAGACAGGGCTTTGCCATGTTGCCCAGGCTGGTCTCAAACTCCTGGGCTCAACCCTTTTACATGTTAGGAGGATTTAAATTTTCTTGATTTATTCTAGAGTTTGTTATTGGAGGACTCTTATTTAAAGTTACTAAATGAGAGCCAGGTGTGGTGGTGCATACTGTATGTAGTCCCAGCTACTCAGGAGGCTGAAATGAGAGAATTGCTTGAACCCAGGTGGCTGCAGTGCTCTAGGACCACCTCAGCCTCCCAAAGTGTTGGGATTACAGGCATGAGTCAGAGTGCCTGGCCTCATGTTCACTTTCTTAAAGGGAAAGTATTCAGTCTTTCACCTTGAAAATAAGATATTAGCTGTAGGTCATTTTATGCATTCTCTTAAGGAGGTTAAGGAAGTTTTCTTCTGTTCCTAGGTTACTGAGGTTTTGTTTTTTAAATCATGAATGGATGTTGAATTTTATCATATGCCTTTTCTGCATGTATTGAGATGATTGTGTGAACTTTTTTTCTTTAATCTGTTAATGTGAATTACACCAATTTTTCAAATATTGAACCATCTTTGCATGTTTCTGGGACTGACTGGGATCATTTTAAACAAAAATTATTTTGGATTTTTAAAAACTAATATACATTAACATTCTTAAAAATGAAGAAGGAGCAATGTCACATGCCCGTAGCCTCAGCCGACTGGGAGGCTGAGGTAGAAGGAGACCAGGAGTTTAAGTCCAGCCTGAGCAACATAACAAGACCTCTCCTCTTTAAAAAAAAAAAAAAAGGAAACTAAATATAAGATTTTGTGAACTAAAATACTTAAGTCAGTAGAGTCAAGGTATTTATTAAGAGTTAGCTACATTTTACATGTCAGGATTTAAATTTTCTTGATTTATTCTAGAGTTTGTATATTGGAGGACTCTTATTTAAAATTACTAAATGAGAGCAAGGTGTGGTGGTGCATACTGTATGTAGTCCCAACTACTTAGGAGGCTGAAATGAGAGAATTGCTTGAACCCAGGTGGCTGCAGTGCTCTAGGATCACACCTTTGAATAGCCACTGCACTGCAGCCTGGGCAACACAGTGACATCTGTTCTCTAAAAATTTTTTTTGAAAATTACCAATTGAAGAAAGAAAATATTATATGTGTCATTGTAACCAAACATTCTTCATGTTTGGTATTTTAGATAAGTTGTTCAAATGTACTTGGAGAAGCTAGACATGGTGGTTTATGCCTGTAATCCCAGCTACTCAGGAGGCTGAGGCAGGAGGATTGCTTGAGCTCAGTTCAAGACTGGCCTGGGTGACAGAGCGAGACCTCTGTCTCAAGTGAATGAATAAGTGGACCTGGACAATGAATTGTATTTTGAATGAAGATAAAATGATATGATTTGGAGGTTTTTACTTAGAATGAAAACCATGGAAGTTTTAAAATAAAAGCAAACTCCTTCCTCATACCAGAAAATCAAATATAATCTCTTGGTTAATCACATAAATGTTCAGCTTAGTTAGAGTACAGAGTAAAATCATTTCAGTAATTTTTTTTTTTTAAGAAGTAAGGTCTCACTTGTGTTGCCTAGGGTAGACTTGAACTCCTGGGCAGAAGTGATCCTCCTGCCTCCGCCTCCTCACTGACTGGGACTGTAGATGTATGCCACCACACCTGACTCAGTAAATACATTAAATCAAAAAGTGTGAAGTGAAAAATAAAATGCTAGTAAGAAAAAGCGAGGCACCATTTTGTTTTGAACTGAGTGTGTTCCTTCATAAGAAATGTGGGTGCATGACACATGCTTATTAAATATATTTTGAATTGTGAGATTTTTTCCTTCATCAGTTCAAGCTACAGAAGACAGTTCATTTTTATTTTAGTTAATTATTTTATTTAGAGATGGGATCTTGCCCTGTCACCCAGGCTGGAGTACAGTGGCGTGATCATAACTCACTATAGCCTCGAACTCCGGGGCTCAAGTGACTCTCCTACTTCAGCCTCCCAAGTCATTGGGATTACTGGTGTGTCACTGAACCCCACCAGGTAACAGTTTAATTATGAAACAGTAACTTCCTAAATCAAGCTTTTTTTGTATAAATTTGGCTAATCATGATATAACATAAAAATTCAGACAATTTGGCTTTCTGTCTCATACAATTTTATAGTTTCTTCTTCAGTTAATAGTCTCAAAGACCCTAAATGTTGAAGTTTTTAGGCCTCTAAGGTTCTTGGCGATTTTTGCTCCTTTAAGGTGGGATTGATGACTTTCTGTAAATATTTTAGTTTTGGAGGCCATATTGTCTCTGTTGCAAGTCCTCAGTTCTGTTGTTAGAGTGCAGAGGTAGCCAACAAACAAGCGTGACTGTTTTCCAGTAAAACTTATAAAAATAAGATGTGCCTGATTTGACCTCTGGTCTTAGTTTACATACCAACATTTGTATTTTATTTTTTTGAAATAGAGATGGGGTCTCACTGTGTTGCCCAAGCTGGTCTCAAACTCCTTAACTCAAGTGATCCTCCTACCTTGGCCTCCCAAAGTGCTCAGATTACAGGCATGAGCCACTACACCTGGCCTGCTTACCAACTTTTTTTTTTTTTTTTTTGAGACAGTCTCACTCTGTTGCTCAGGCAGGAGTGTACAATCTTGGCTCGCTGCAACCTCAGCCTTCTGGATTCAAGTGATTCTCCTGCCTCAGCCTCTCGAGTAGCTGGGACTATGGGCACCTGCCATCATGCCCAGTTAATTTTTGTATTTTTGTGGAGACAAGTTTTCACCATGTTGGCTGGCTGATCTTGACCTCCTAACCTTAGGTGATCTGACCGCCTCAGCCTCCCAAAGTACTGGGATTACAGGAGTGAGCCACCATGCCCGGCCTCATACCAATATTTTAAGGCAAAAAATCAGTAGGAGAAATGACAGTAATTGTAGTCATGTAGTAGAATGAGCCTTGGGGTATTTATGCTGTAATTCTAAGCCAGGCCTCATTTTTCTCACCTAAGACATGTAACCACCTTGAAACATGATTGAAAAAATTAAGATATGGAAAGCACCTAGCAAAATGTCTGACACATACTTAAAAAATACTCACTTATTCACTCTTTGTTTCAAGAGTACACAGTGCTTTGTCACAAACCAACAGATGTGAAATAAGGAGAGTCAGGTTTTTTACAGATTGTAGTATAGCTAATAAATTCATATATTAGAAATTTTAATTATGTGTTTGTCTTGAATATGCTTTAAATATGTCTTGAATTATGCTTTTTTGATATAATTCCTTGGCTTCACAATATTATGAGAAACTTGACACAAAAATTGAGAATTTTGTGTCAAAATATAATTTTATATTTTGAGAGTTTTGCATTGTCACAGGAAAGGTTTGAGAATGTCACTTAAAATACATTGTTTTGTTGTAAGAAGTAGCAATTCTGTATTTTGCTTGTGTGTTTTAGAAGTGCCTTTAGGACTCCATTCATTTAACCATGATTGACTGCTTCCTAGAATTGTAGTGAGCTAGGTGCTCTGCTGGGACTTGGTTGTACTTAAAAGAGTATCCATATTTAGATACTAATTTTTGTTTTATGTTTGAAATATAAGTAAAGCTTCAGAAAGTTGTTTCTTCTAAGTTTCTGTCAAGATAAAGCTGTTCTATTTTGTTTTTTTTTGAAATTGGTTGAGATTCACTAGAGCCATCTGATGGCACACAAATGGGTCACATCCTACAATTTGAAAACCACTGATGTAAATAGACTCTTTTCCAAGAGACTGTTCATCATTTCATTTAAAATTCAGCTTGTCCACCTACTCTTGTTCTAGGAACATCCCATAGCCGCCTATTGGCAATTAAATTTTAGTTCTTAAAATTTTAGAAAAGTATGCATTAACAATTTATTTCTTTTTGTAACTCATCTGTAATTGAGGGCTGTGACTATCATTTGATGTTCATTTATGTTCATTTACACTCAAAATATGTACAGACCAAAACAATCTGAAAGAAAATAAGTTATGCATTAAACAGTGGTTCTTCTGTCTTAGTATTGGAAATCGCATTGTCTCACATTGAAAACTGTATAAACTCCAGTTTATGTATACTAGACATGCAAATTTAACTGTCTAATACTAAACAAAAAATTATAATATTAAACAGGTTGTTTTGTGACTGATAATCATCTGGGCCCTTCCTCTGAAACACACATACTGTTCATACAATATGTAGACATTCATGGAAATTAGGTCATGAACCCCAGATACAAACCTCTGATCCAGGTGATTGATTGACTGTATAAATGACCTACAAATGTTTTTCACAATAATGATTTGCATAAGGGTAATCAGTACATACTTAGAGTTAATGAAAATAAATTTTATAGTTTTTGTAGGCATCTTAAAGGAATCTTATCCTTCTATATTTTATACCTTATGCTTTTATACTTAAAATTTATAGTAAGATTGATAGTTCGTTTGACCAAATCACAATACTTTCTGCTTTTCCCTCTTACCCAGAGTTGTATCCCTTGCTGTGTCTGTTAATCTGTTATGCAGTATGCTGTATCCTTTGTATATATTTCTTTAATATTAACCGTACATTTTAAGTTCATTGTCAGCATTCTCTTTTTTACATATAAGGAAATTGAGGCTCAGAGATTAAATATTTTATCCATAGTTCTATTATAAGTGATAGAAGGGATATGGATTCATTTTATGTGATCCCAAAGCCCTTGGCTTTTCTGCTTTATGTATAAGATAGCCTGCCTTAAGACTTATTTTAACATTGTCTTTTTGGTAAGATTAGAAACTTTTTGATGAAAGCCATTTTCCACTTTACCTAGTGTTTTAAAAATGTACATGAGGCTGGACCCAGTGGCTCATGCCTGAAATCTCAACGCTCTGGGAGGCCGAGGAAGGCGGATCACTTCAGCCTAAGAGTTTGAGACCAACCTGGGCAACATAGTGGGACCCTGTCTCTACAAAAATTACAAAAATTAGCTGGATGCGATGGTGTGCGCCTGAAGTCCCAGCTACTCGGGAGGCTAAGGCGAGAGGATTGCTTGATCCTGGGAGGCAGAGGCTGCAGTGAACCATGATGGCACCATAGCACTCCAGCCTGGGCAACAGAATGAGAACCTGTCTCAAAAAAAAAAGTACTTGAATTAAAGTGAAGAACTTTCAGCCTGTAAATTGTAAATAACCTCCTTAAGGGTAGGGTAGGGGTTGTATTTTTTTATCTTAGTATCACAGCACTTAATATGGCTGTGATACAATAAGAAATATATATTTGGTCTTTGTCCCTAGCAGCTGACCTAGAGCTTCTGAATCTGTTGGAATTTCCTTACGCATAGAAGTGATAAGAGAGTCTTTTATTTGAATGAGGGTGATAAGAGCATCTTTTAATTTTTTTTTTTTGAGACGGCTGTGTGTGTGTATGCATGGTGTGTACACACGCATATACTCTGTCATATTTGTTGGGAATCATTTTCCAATATTTCTATTTGTCCCTTAATTATATTTGTGGTAGCTTTTATTATAGAAGTTGTTAACTCTTTTTTTCTTTTTTCTTTCTTTCTCTTTTTTTTTTTGAGACAGAGTCTGGCCCTGTTGCCCAGGCTGGAGTGCAGTGGCGCACCATCTTGGCTCACTGCAACCTCCGACTCCCAGGTTCAAACAATTCTCCTGCCTCAGCCTCCTGAGCAGCTGGGATTACAGGCGCCTGCCACCGTGCCTAGCTAATTTTTGTGTTTTTAGTAGAGACAGGGTTTCACCATGTTGGCCAGGCTGGTCTCGAACTCCTGACCTTGTGATCTGCCTGCCTTGGCTTCCCAAAGTGCTGGGATTACAGGCGTGAGCCACTGCACCCAGCCAAGAACGTCTTTTGTTTAAATGAATCCACTCTTGGCAGGCCCCTAGATAGCTTCAGCTTAGGGGGCTGGTTGCCAGAAAGACCAAGTCATGGGGCCCTACCTCCAACCTCTGGGAAGGCAAAGAAGGGCTAGAGATAGCCAGCCACCAATGGCCAGTAATTTAATCATGCCTATCTGATGAAACTTCCATAAAAGATCCTAAATAACAGTGTTTGGAAAGATTCTGGGTTGGTGAGTATTTCAAGGTGCTGGGAGGCTGGTTTGACTGGAGAAGGCATGGAAGCTCCACCCCATCCTCCTAAACCTTGCTCTTTGCATCTCTTTCATGGCTATTCCTGAGTTGCATCCTTTATAATAAACCAGTAATAGTAAGTAAAGTGGCTTTCTGAGTTCTGGGGCTGTTCAAGCAAATTATTTTATTTTTGTTTTTTTTTAGAGACAGGGTCTTGCTCTATCACCCAGGCTGGAATGTGATAGCATCATCATAGCTCACTGCAACCTTCAACCCCTGGGCTCAAATAGACGTGCACCACCATACCTAGCTAATTTTATTTTTATTTCTTGTAGAGATGAGGTCTTCCCGTGCTGCCCAAGTTGGTCTTCAACTCCTGGCCTACAGCGATCCTCCACCCTTGGCCTCCCAAAGTGCTGGGATTATGGGAGTTAGCCACTGTGCTGACTCTCAGTTTGACTCATGAATTACTCTGAGGTGTTTTTCAGTAGGTCGTTTACACAACACATTTTAAAGTAGGCTTTAAAAATGACATAGTTAGGCCAGGTGCAGTGGCTTATGCCTGTAATCTCAGCAATTTGGGAGACTGAGGCAAGAGGACCGCTTGAACCCAGGAGTTCCAGACCCTCCTGGACAACATAGTGGGACCCTGTACCTACAAAAAGTACAAAAAATTAACTGGATGTGCGTTCCTGTAGTCCCAGCTACTTGAGAGGCTGAGATGGGAGGATTACCTAAGCCCAGGAAGTAGAGGCTGTGGTGAGCCATGATCGTGCTGTTGCTCTCCAGTCAGGGCAACAATGGTGAGACCCTGTTAGGAAAAAAAAAAAAAAAAGACATAGTTTCCAGTGTTCATTTTCATTATGGTGATTACAAATCTTATGTTTGGATAAAACATTTGTTTAATTTTACGGATGTCAGTGTGTTTGTGTTAATATTTTGTTTCCTTTTTTTTTTTTTTTTAATTTTGAGTAATGGCTGTCTTTTGTGTCTTTCTTGGGGCTTATATTCCTTTCCCGCCTTTACAAGTTTTCTTAGGATGCTCTTCCTCTACAAGTAACTCCCGTGACATTTTCTACAGTTTTAGTATGGCATTTACCAAATAGCACTGTATTGGTTTTTTCTTTTTTTGTTCTTTGAGATGGAGTTTTGCCCTTGTTGCCTAGGCTGGAGTACAATGGCGTGGTCTCAGCTCACTGCAATCTCCACCTCCTGGGATCAAGAGGTTCTCCTGTCTCGGCCTCCTGAGTAGCTGGAATTACAGGTGCCCACCACCACGCCCGGCTCATTTTTTTATTTTTAGTAGAGATGGGGTTTCACCATGTTGTCCAGGCTGGTCTTGAACTCCTGACCTCAGGTGATCTACCTGCCTTGGCCTCCCAAAGTTCTGGGTACAGGTGTGAGCCACCGTGCCCAGCTTGTATTTTTTTTTATTTGTTTATTTACTTACCTGATATCTAAACTAGATTTTAAGTTTTTTTGTTTTGTTTTTTGTTTTTGAGACGGAGTTTTACACTTGTTGCCCAGGCTGGAGTGCAATGGCACGATCTTGGCTCACCGAAACTGCTAACTCCCAGGTTGAAGTGGTTAACCTGCCTCAGCCTTCCAAGTAGCTGGCATTACAGGCATGTGCCACAATGCCCGGATAATTTTGCATTTTTACTAGAGATGGGGTTTCTCCATGTTGGTCAGGCTGGTCTCAAACTCCCAATCTCAGGTCATCTGCCCACCTTGGCCTCACAAAGTGCTGGGATTACAGGCGTGAGCCACTGTGCCCAGCGATTTTAAGTTTCTTAAAAATAAGCGTTCTGCCTCAGCAGCCTTTTTCTTGACAGTGACCATCCAAGTTTTTTTGTACCAAGTATGTACTTACCTTGTTGAATGAAAAGGTAGTTTTAGCTCAGTTAACTCTTCTTCCTGTTAGATTTTATAGTATAGTAATCGTATAGATTGACCTTTTATTCTTATTTTTTGTTTGTAAGAATATCTTCATATGCTTTCCTCCCCTATAAGACTGTCTGGTCAAAATCAGAACATTACTCATACCCTCAGTCAGCAATACCACAGTAATAAAAGTTAATTGTACTCTGTAAACCTGTTGACATTTGTATTCTTGTTAGCCTTCCTTTCTTATCAGATTTTTCTTTTTCCCTTTTCAACTGATACAGTCTCACTTGTGGTCCTGCAATATTCTCTATTTTCACTGCTTCAGTTTAATTCATAGATAGCACCAGATATGAGTCCTTATTCTGTTAACTCTGAAATGGTTATTTGGTATTTCTTCAGTGACAAGCAAACTGTCTCCCTGCTTTAATTGCCAGTGTTTTCGATTTGCATACCAATGAGCCATCTAGGTAAAGGTAATTATTTACTAATTTGCCAACTTTTGGAACTTACTTTTTTCTCTAGTACACTGTAAATCACTTGAAGTTAGAAGTTGGAATCTCTTACAATGCTTTTTTAGAGGCCTGACACTTCAGACGCCTGTTTCTGGGAAGGTAATTGATTAAAGGGAATAGAGAAAATCTACATGGAGTACTTGGAGAGCAAAAGCAATAGCCATGTGAGTTTGGTCATTGGGGTTCTTTAAGAGTTTGTCATTGTGAATTATTAACATGATGAAAGAATAAATGCAATTAATTCAAGAAAGATGTTCAGGAAAAAAGAAAAAAAAAAAAGAATAAATGCAGTCAGAATCATGAACCTGACATTACATTTTAAAGTATTAGAGGTCCCTTTTGGAATTTTTCACATAATCTGTTATTCCTTTGGTAAACTGCTTTCTTACATATTAAAATTAAAAATTAATATATTTCTATTTGTGTGGTAGAGGAATTCCTAAAGAATCATGACCCTAATGATCGCATAAGTGATTTATTTAGAAATTCTTATTTTATTGTTGCACTGCTTTTGAAATTGTTTAGGGCTTGAGAGATAACACTTCAATTACTTTTCTTTGTTTAAAGGTTCCAGAACTCTGGAAAGGGTTTTGTTCCTGCTATTTTGTTTTGTTTTGTTTTGTTTATTTGAGACAGATTCTCACTCTGTTGCCCAGGCTGTGGTGCAATAGCACAATCTCAGCTCACTTCAACCTCTGCCCCCGACATTCAAACAGTTCTCCTGCCTCAGCCTCCCTAGTAGCTGGGATTACAGGTGCCTGCCACCACTCCTGGCTAATTTTGTATTTTTAGTAGAGATGGGGTTTCACCATGTTGACCAGGCTGGTCTGGAACTCCTGACCTCAAGTGATCCATCCACCTTGGCCTCCCAAAGTGCTGGGATTACAGATAGGTGTTAGCCTCTGCGCCGGCCAACTGCTGCTGTTTTCTACAGACTTTAAGAAGTAATTGTAATTTAAAGTTTCTATATTTGTTTGTTTTCAGAAAAGCAATATCTTTGTGTTTTTCCTCAAATTTTAAATGCAACAAATACTTTTTTTGTGTGAATATTTTGTGAGATATACAAATAGTACAGAAGTGGACAGCAGGAACTGTTACCCTCATTTTTCAGAGATAGTAGTTGAAAACAATATTGTATATATTCTTCTGAATATTTTGTTAATAACTTTGTAATAAACATCTTCTATGTATATTCATAAAAATGGGATGGTATATAAACACTGCTCTGAAGCTTGATTTTTTTCAGTTTTCATGTTAGTTCATAAAGAGCTTCATGCTTTAGTAGCCACATTTAAAAGTAAAAAGACCAGTCTATTTTCAAAAAAAAGGTAAAAAGAAACAGTGAAATTAATTTTAACAGTGTATTTTCTTTAATACAGTAAAGGTATATAAAATTATTACCATTTCAACATGTAGTAAATATAAAATTTAAAAAAATGAGGTACTTCCTTTTTTCTTTCTTTCTTATTTTGGAGATGGGGTCTTGCTCTGTTGCCCAGGCCTAGAGTGCGGTGGTACAATCTTGGCTCATTGCAACCTCTGCCTCCTAGATTCAAGAGATTCTGAGACGTGCCTCAGCCTCCCAGATAGCTGGGGTTATAGGCATGCGCTACCACACCTGGCTAATTTTTGTATTTTAGTAGAGATGGGATTTCACCATTGTTGGCCAAGCTGGTCTCGAACTCCTGACCTCAAATGATCTGCCTGCCTTGGCCTCCCAAAATGCTGGGATTAAGGATGTGAGCCACCAGCTTGGCCTACATCTTTTTTAAAAATACCGAATCTTTGAAATTCATTGTATGTTTTATACTCATGGTGTGTCTCAATTAGAAGGATAAATTTTCATTAGAAATACTTGAATTGTATTTAGATTTTATTAAGTTCACAGCTGAAAAAGTAGTTTCACATACCCAAATTGTTCCAGAAATCTGTAAAAGTTTTCTAATAATAGATCAGGTGTGTTCTTAAAGTTAGTTAAAATTAAATAAAACTTAAAATTCAGTTACTCTAGCCACATTTCAAGTACTAACTATCCACATGTGGCTACTACCTTTCTTGTTTGACAGTGTAGCTTTAACAGCTTCACAGTATTCCATTATATGGATTTTACTATAATTTATTCAGTTTTTCTATTGATGGGCAGTTAAGTACCTACTCTACTTTTGGTGTTTGGAGCATTCTGAATTTTGAATATTTTGATCAGGGATACTCTATCCATACGAATAATGTGACAGTGGACATCCTTACAGAAATACATTGTATAGGATAAATTTCTGGAAAAGGAATAGATAAATCAAAGATCTATTTATTTATTTATTTTGTTATGGAGTCTTGCTGTTATCAACCCAGGCTGGAGTGCAATGGCACAATCTTGGCATACTGCAACCTCCGCCTCCCAGGTTCCAGCAATTCTCCTGCCTCAGCCTCCCGAGTAGCTGAGATTACAGGCGCCTACCACCATGCCTGGTTAATTTTTGTATTTTTAGTAGAAACGGGGTTCCACCATGATGACCAGGCTGGTCTCGAACTCCTGACCTCAGGTGACCCATCCACATTGGCCTCCCAGAGTGCTGGGATTACAGGCGTGAGCCACTGCGCCCAGCCCAAAGGTTTATTTTTAAATTTCGGTAGATAATGCAAAATTACCCTTCAGAAACACTGTACAGTTTTATAGAGTCAGCAGTATACAGTGTTTGTTTTTCTATGTTGTTTTCAACACTGGACATCATTGTTCGCTCACACAGATACACAAAACCTTATACTAAAAAAAAAAAAAAAATCCCTATACCAAAGTAGTAATTTTTACGTATTTATGCTATGGTGATTTTCCCCCTACTCTGTATTGGAAGAAAAGGGTCCCTCTTACTGTAAATATTTCCTTGGGGAGAACAACAAAAAGGCAGAACCAGAAGTCATTAGAAGCTGTGAGACATTGAAGCAAAATAAATGTGATCCTCGGCCGGGCGCAGTGGCTCCCGCCTGTAATCCCAGCACTTTGGGAGGCTGAGGCGGGCGGATCATGAGGTTAAGAGTTTGAGACCAGCCTGACCAACATGGTGAAACCCCATCTCTACTAAAAATAGAAAAATTAGCTGGGTGTGGTGGCAAATGCCTGTAATCCCAGCTACTTGGGTAGGAGAATCACTTGAACCTGTGGGGTGGAAGCTGAGGTGAACCGAGATTGCACCATTGCACTCTAGCCTGGGCAACAAAAGCAAAACTGTCTGAAAAAAACCAAAAGATCATGTGATCCTCAAAGAGGATGTAATCTGCCCTGGTGCCAAGTAAATCAAGGTATCAAAAAATTTACTTCTGCGTACCCTTTCTCAGGAAGCTATTGGCGAACTCCCAACAAGAGGGGAGTAGATGAAGAAAGAGAGGTGAGGGGAATTTCCCAGGGGGAGAATGAAGGAGTGATGATGGCTATAAGTGCTACACGTTTAGAGGAGTTTAATTGGAGCATGATTCTGTCAGATTCCATGCAGGAAACAGTAGCAAAATCAACCAACCCCAGTAATGGAAGAGAATTTAATGAAAGGCCTGCTCTCAAGGGTATGTCCAGAGATAAGTGAATAAACAAGGAATGGTAAAGCACCCCCAGGCTTAACAGCAAGAAGCCTGCTAAACCTCGGACTGAAGGTGCGAGGGAGGGAGTTGATACTGGAATTTACCAGAGCTATACTGTGTACGTGGGGCCACGTGGTGTGAATTGTGTCCTTAGAGGAGCATAACCTATGCTAAACAATAGAAGCTGAAAGAATACTGAACCCATCCAATCTTTCCTTCTTCCTCAGTGGTTAATTTCCATTGACTGGAAGCCAGAGGACAAGAGAATATAGGTAATGCAGTCTATAGAGTCAGCCTTCTTGGACCTGGAACAGATGGAGAAGTATGATGAGTGGATATGGGCAGAAAGAAAATAATTGTACATAGAGTAGGAGGACATAGGGCTCCAGAAACAATGGACACACACACACACACACACTCTTGAAACTGATAGGTTACTCAATTTGTTTGAATGTATACATTTAAAAATGTGGGGATTGTGTATCCAAAATGTCTGAGATACGTCTCAGTCAATTTAGAAAGTTTATTTTGCCAAGGCTAAGGACGTGTCTGTAACACAGCCTTAGGAGGTCCTGACAACAGGTGCCCAAGGTGATTGGATACAGCTTGCTTTTTATACATTTTAGGGAGACATGAGACATTAGTACATACGTTGGTTTGATCCAGTAAGGTGGAACAACTTGAGGTGGGCCCTTCCAGTTGATAAGAGTTAGTGGGGCGGGGGTGTGGGGGGATTGGGGGATGGGTCATAAGTAGATAAGAGACAAATAGTTTCATTCTTTTCAGTCCTTGATCAGTCTTCCACTGAATACACAATTTAGTCTGGCCCAGTGAATCTGCATTTTTACATAAACAATAGGGCAGAGGAAGCAATCAGATATGCATTTGTCTCAGGTGAACCTCAGAGGGATGACTGAATTTTATCTGTCCTTTACCCACAAGGAATTCCCTTGTGGGCAAATGGTGAGGGAGCTATGTAGCTTTTTATCCTTGTAGCTATCTTATTTAGGAAAAACTGGGAGACAGGTTTGTCTGACATAATTCCCAGCCTTACTTTTCCCCCGGCTTAGTGATTTTGGAGTCCTAATACTTTCCTTTCATAGGATGTATTAGTGATTCAACTAAAAAGTTAGAGACAACTTGTCGTAGAGGGAAATGTACTATGACAGAGAGCTAAATACTCATCTTCCATAAGAAATGGTCAGCAGATAACTGGAAAAAACACAAGAAATGGCATGTGTGTATATATAGTACATACACACATATTTTGTAAATACAGCCTTTTTCTATACATGTTCCTAGAAATAGGAAGGTAAGTTTAAGAAGAAACAATTGAAAGAGTTAAAAGTGGTCTCTAGGCAGAACTCAGGTGGAGGAGGTAGAACATTGAATTGTTCTTCATAGTAGGTTTTATGGAACTATTTGCTTTTTTAAAAAAATTATACACACATAATTGTGTGTTACACCACTGTGCATACAACACATATGCAATACAAAATTGTATATCAGGGGCCCATTATATAGAGTGTGTAAAAACATGGCTGTCACCAAAGTAGTGATTATTTGCATCATTCCTTTTGTTTTTGTTTTTGAGACGGAGTCTCGCTCTGTCACCCAGAGTGGAGTGCAGTGGTGTGATCTTGGCTCACTGCAACCTCTGCCTCTGGGGTTCAAGCAGTTCCCTGCCTCAGCCTCCTAAGTAGCTGGGATTACAGGTGCCTATCACCATGCCTGTCTAATTTTTTGTATTTTTAGTAGAGACAGAGTTTCACCGTCTTGGCCAGGCTGATCTTAAACTCCTGGCCTCATGATCCACCTGCCTTGGTCTCCCAAAGTGCTGGGATTACAGGCATGAGCTACCATGCCTGGCCTATTTGCATCAGTTCTTAACTACTTCATTCTGATTGTCATTAGATAATTTGGGAAAGGTCTCTCTTGAACTATTAAATGTTTGGCAGTAGGTGTGTTTTTTCTCTTCGCATCATATCTAGTATTTAGATATTCAAATTTACTGCAACATGTATTGAGTTTCTAATATGAGCATACATAAATAGCAATGTGCAGAGTTCTGAGAGCCATTATTAGTAGATTGGAGTTCTGTAAAATATTTGCAATCTAGTTGGGAAGATAAGGTACTCATCCATAAAAATTTGATAATAGGCTAGGTGCAGTGGCTCACTCCTGTAATTCTAGAACTTTGGGAGCCCAAGGTGGGTGGATCACATGAGCTCAGGAGTTTGAGACTAGTCTGGGCAACGTGGTGAAACCCTGTCTACCACACATACAAAAACTTAGCTGGCTGTAGTTGTGGGCGCCTGTAGTCCCAGCTACTTGTGGGGGTTGAGGCAGGAGGATTGCTTAAACCTGGGAGGTCAAGGCTGCAGTGAGCCAGGATTGTGCCAGTGCACTCCAACCTGGGTAACAAAGTGAGAACTTGTCTCAAAAAAAATACAAAATAATGTAGCAGGTATTGAGTTTCTGATATGAACATACATAGCACTGTACAGGGCTCTCAGAGCCACTACCAGTAGATTGGAGTTCTGTAGAATATTTGCAGTCTAGTTGGGAAGATAAGGTACTCATATTAATACCTAAAAATTTGATAAAAGGCCAGGCCTGGTGGCTCATGCCTGAAAGTCCAGCACTTTGGGAGACTGAGGCGGGAGGATCACTTGAGCTCATGAGTTCCTGAGACCAGCCTGGGCAACATGGTGAAACCCCATATCTACAAAAATAAAAAAATTAGCCAGGCATGATGGTGCTTGCCTGTAGTCCCAGTGGCATGACTTCTGCTCACTGCAACCTCCCACCTCTTGGGTTAAGCAGTTTTCCTGCCTCAGCCTCTTGAGTAGCTGGGACTACAGGCGCATGCCACCATGCCTGGCTAATTTTTATTAGAGACAGGTTTTTACCATGTTGGTCAGGCTGGTTTCAAACTCCTGGCCTCAAGTGATCTGCCTGCCTCAGCCTCCCAAAGTGCTGGGATTACAGGTATGAACCACTGCGCCTGGCTGATTTTAACTTTTAACATTGTCATAAATGGTACCCTGGATGTTGTATGTATGTATATATAGCATATACACATGCCCTATTTCTATATATGTATACCCTGTTTCTCTTTGCTATATTTTTTTTTACTTTAGTGCAAAGTGAATGAAAGTAAAAAATAATGGACTACTTTTAAATAAGTAGGGCCAGGCTTGGGGCAGTGACTCACACCTATAATCCCAGCACTTTGGGAGGCCAAGGTGTGCAGATCACTTGAGATCAGGAGTTTGAGACCAGCCTGGCCAACATGATGAATCCCTGTCTCTACTGAAAATACAAAAAATTAGCCCGATATGGTGCCAGGCGCCTGTAATCCCTGTTACTCAGGAGGCTAAGACAGGAGAATTGCTTGAATCCAGGAGGCAGAGGTTGCAGTGAACTGAGATCAAGCCACTGCACTCCAGCTTGGGCAACAGAGCAATACTATAAATAAATAAATGAATGCTGGCATACATGTCAGCTCATGCCTGCAATCCCAGTGCTCTGAGAGGCTGAGGCAGGAGGATCCCTTTGCCCAGGAATTTGAGACAAGGCTGGGCAACATAGGAAGACTCTATACAGAAAATAAAATAAAATTAACGAGGCATGGTGGCATGCACCTGTTGTCCCAGCTACTTGGGAGGCTGAAGCAGGAGGATTGCTTGAGCCCAGGAGTTTGAGGCTGCAATGAGCTGATTGTGCTACTGCTCTTCAGCCTAGGCGATAGGTAGACCCCCATCTCAAAAAAAAAAAAAAAAAGAATATCTGTATTTTGTAAATATATTTGTCTTAAGGTTCTTCTACTTTATCTTTTTATTATTTCTTCTACCAGAATTTATAGTTTTTCCAGTCTTGGGAACATTGTCCCAAGGAGAGAGATTTAAACAGAAACAATTACTCTTCCTCATTTATTTAAAGGAAGGTATTAATTTAACAGAAGAATGACTGGAACCCAGCCTCATATTTATCTCTCTGATAAATGATACTCTGTTCTTCGAATGAATTTTAGGTTTAAGTGCCAGCTCTCCATTTTCCAGCAATCCATATCGATGTAACTGTATTTGTAAAATTTATGAATGAGGTCATTCCTATATGGCCATACCATCCTGACTGTGCCTGATCTCGTCTGATTTTGGAAGCTAAGCAGGGTCAGGCCTGGTTAGTACTTGGATGAGAAGACATTCATAGAAGGCACAACCCTCCTCTCTCCTAGTAAGTAGTTCTTTGATTAAAAAGATTTTCATTCAAAAAAATATTTGTATATAGCGCAATATAGCACCATATATTTTGTATATTATGAACTCATCAAATATGAGTTACAAACTCTGCCTCAGGGGGCTTGCAATTAATAAATATTCTGATTTCAAGGTAGAAAATAAATGCTACAGTGAAGGCATAGATTAAGTACCCTAGAAGGGTAGTTTGTAGAGGAAGGAGAGGACAGGCAAAATTAAGGAAGATTTCATAGGATACTTGATGGAAGAAGAAAATCTTAACAGATAAAAAATTGAAGAGAAGGTGTTTTCTGGGTATAAGAAACAATATGTCAAAGTTTAATGACAAAAACAATACACAAAATATGTGCTGTAAGAGTTGACTATTAATAAACTTCCTTTGGGAATGTGGGCACTTCCCAAAGGAGGTGGGAAATTGCAGGGCTTATATGAGAAATAGCAAGTAGTTTGATTCAGAAGTTGGGAGGGAAGAAAGAAATTAGAAAAAGTATTCTAGGACTAAGGCAAGGGGAGCCGTATGAATGTCAGGCTAAGGTGTTCTACAGAATAGTTGTTAAAATGCCCTGGAGTCAAACAGACTCCAGGCCCTAGCTGTGCCATTTAACTTTTCACATTGGACAAGTTACTTATTTTGCCAAGTTAAAGTACACAATTGAACAAGGAGTCTGTTGTGAGGGTTAAATGACATAATGTATTTCAGGTACTTAGTAGTGAATGAATGGTACATAGTTAATTCTTAGTAAACAGTAGCTTAAATAAAAGACAACAAAAACTTCAAAACGGACACTGTTGTGATGATAGGAGTGCTTCAGGAAAGTTAATCTGACAATACTCTGTAAAATGATTGGCAACTAGAAAGACTGAGGTTGGAGAGAACTCATAGAAATGTTGAGAAGCTCATAGAAAAACCCATGCAAGAGATAATGTATGTATGATTTAATGTATATTTGATGGTGCTGAAGTGCAGTAGCACCGTCATAGCCCATTGCAGCCTCAAACTCCTGGGCTTAAGCAATCCTCCTGCTTCAGCCTTCCAAGTAGCTGGGACTACAGGTGCATGCCACCATGCCTGGCTAATTTTATTTTGTTGTATTTTCTGTATAGATGGAGTCTTCCTATGTTGCCCAGGCTGGTCTCAAATTCCTGGGCAAAAGGATCCTCCTGCCTCAGTCTCTCAGAGCGCTGGAATTGCAGGCATGAGCTGGCATGCATGCATGAGAAGGGAGAAGCTAGGAGTGTATGTAAGATGCAGAGGGAGAATTGATGGGAGGTGGTATAATTAATTATAAATATGTTTAAGGATATTATAGTTATGATTTTCGAAATACTTAAATTTGACCCCAGGGAGATAGCTAAATTGTCTAACAGGAGTTAGACTATTGTATTTTTAGGATATTCATTTTTAAGCAACAAGTTAATATTAAAAACAGTCGTCAAGTTATGACATATGGCTCACTTTGGCAGCACATACTGAAATTGGAGCAATGCAGAATAGAGAATAAAATTTTTTATAATGTAGGAAACTGGAATGTTGGTAGCCCAATATCACTTTACATATGTAGTAGGAAAATTCACACATATGTGCCATTTCTCTACCTGATTGCCTTTGCTGCATGGTAAACTGAGTTGTTTTAGGTACTTTGAGCAGATGTTTTGTCACTAGAATCAGCTGCTAAAATAAACTTGTAGTCTGTTAGCATATGTAACAGTGAAATTAATGATTGTGTTAAAATTTATTTTATGAAGCAGTCAGTTGAAGAGAAAAGATATTTTCTCTGATCGTGTTTTAAAGGCAAAAGAATGATGTGATTTTGAAGGAAGCATGTAGTCAGCATGGTATCTTATAAACATGTAACTAACACAGCACTGTGGATGCACATTAGGATCCACCCATCTGAATTTTAATTCATGTTCTGTTGCTTCTAGCTATGTGACTTAACTTTCAGTGCCTACATATGTGGAAAACAGATATCTGACCTGTCTACCTTTCAGGGCAATTGTAGAGATCAAATGAAGTAATGTACTTGAAATTGGCTATAAAAATAAAAAATGCTTTATAAATGTAAGATATAAATATGTAAGTTATTTATAAATTTGCCCTTCTGGCCTATCCTTTTTGTGTCCTGTCTAGCAGTTAACAACCTGCTAAAACTCAAAATTTAAATGGAATAATTAAAAAATAGAATTTATCATCTCTTTTCCAATTCTTAGCCTTATCCCTACCTCACATCCAGAGAGCTTATTCTATGCATTATCCTATTTTAAGGTTCCTTAATTCTTCTAGATTCAATTGTCATACTCAGTATTTTAGGATTATATTTGGCTCCTGGTCTCCAAATCCTGTGAAATCATCCTTTATAATAACCGTTGTTTGAAGTGATCGCTTTTCATTCCTTCTGCTACTTCCCTTTATACCTATGTGTAAAGTATTAAAATGTTATCTTTATTGGCCACTCCACTTAACATTTTCCCCTAGTCAACTCTGGTTACAGTATAGAGCAGATTTAGCTTTCAGAAAACCTGTTTTGTTGTTTTTTTCTGACTCAGAAACCTTTAGTCTTCCATTACTTGCAGGAGAAAATTCAAACAATTTAGCTTAGCATTCAGAGTCAACTCTGTCTTCTATCTCTTATGGTGTTTCGGTGTTTCTTATCTAGACCAGTTGTGTTCTCCAACTAGGCCATATATATTCTTCATTGTTAACTATATACAGCAAAACCATATTGCAGGTAATTTTAAACCATATCTTTAAAAACTCATTTCTAGCCAGTTTGAAAATGTTATGAATTACCTTTTATTTTAGTGCCTTTGAAAAGCTTTGCTAGCCTTTCAGATACATTTAATCTTTTATTACTAAGGAGTTGAAGGTGATAATAGAGCAGTTCAGGTAACCAACCATTTGATATCCTTGATACTCTTTGGTTTCTAACCAGTTTCTGCCATGAGTGTGTGGTTTTGAATATTTCCAAAGGCCTTCAATTTTGTGTTTAATAGGAGCAAATAGGGAATTTTCATTGATGAAAAGTGGAACACTTTTTACTTGAGGAAAAGTTATGTATAATATGTAGGGAGCCTAAATTATCTGATTGAAAAGAAAAGAATCATGATGATCTCTTGTCCCCCTCCCACCCTTCTTTACATTGCAAGGTGAACAGTGATATCAGATTTGTAAAGGAAAATGGTGAAGTATGACCCAGTATGCAGTCACCTTGTGCCCTGGGAGTATTTAAGGTCAGATCTCAACTTTAGGCATAAAAAAGCAAGAAATGACTGTTAGATATTTGAATCTGCAAATGTGCTTATTGTAGAATTTCATTGTTTAAAAGAGAATCTCTATGGACAGGTAAAGGAAAATCTTAGGAAAGTACCCTTCAAAACGCTAAACTAAGAATTAATCTGAAAAGATTTTCCATCTCTTCTCTTAGCATAGGGTAAGACTAAAGAAAAGTAATGGCAAGAGTTAAGAGCTTCTGTTCTGAAGTCATATAGACCTGGTCTGAGTTTCAGCTCTACCGCTTGGATTTCTGACCTCGAAAAACAACTAAACCTCTCCCTACTTGTTTTTCTCATCGGTAAATTGATGATAACTTTGAGGAGTTGGAAGGATTGAGAAGATGGGAAATTCTTGGCACTGTGCCTAGCAAGTAGTGTTGCTGCTTTTACTTCTGTAACTTCCTCCATCACTGCTTACTTAACCATTTAAATAATTGTTTTGCTCCTGTCCTCTGTAAAATAGAGATAGTAATTCCTTTTATTTTTTAGAGATGGAGTCTCACTGTGTTGCCCAGGCTGAATAGTGTACTCCACTATAATCATAGCCCCACTATAGCCAACTCTTGGGCTTAAGTGATCCTCCCACCTCAGGCTCCCATGCAAGCAGCTGGGAATACAGGTGCATGCCATGGCACCTGGCAATAATTCCTTTAAATGAACATACAAGTATGGTGTAGGGATTAGATGATGTCATGGACATGAAAAAAATATGTACAAGAGTACCCGTTATAACTGTAGAAAGTTTATTTTAAAGTGTTTGTCAGGCCAAATACTGTTTTTTAAAACCTGTCTCCTCATTTGTCACTGGGGATGATAGTATTTAAATTTGTAGGATAGTTTGAAGATTACGTGTATTTAATATATATAGCACAGTGTTGAGTACACAGTGAGAATCAGTAAATATTAATAGTATTAGCTGTGATTATTAAATATGTCGTGGCTATCTTTTTTTAGTCTTGCCTTATTTGGACCCCTCTTGATGTAACTGTTTATCTTTTTTTTTTTTCTTTTTGAGACGGAGTTTCACTCTTGTTGCCCAGGCTGGAGTGTAGTGGTGGAATCTCGGCTCACCGCAACCTCCACCTCCCGGGTTCAAGCGATTCTCCTGCCTCAGCCTCCTGAGTAGCTGGGATTACAGGCATGCACCACCACGCCCGGCTAATTTTGTATTTTTAGTAGAGATGGGGTTTCTCCGTGTTGGTTAGGCTGGCCTTGAACTCCCAACCCCAGGTGATCCACCTGCCTCTGCCTCCCAAAGTGTGGGGATTACATGCGTGAGCCACTGGCACCTGGCCAATACTGTATGTGTTTAAAATTAGAAATTGACAGTTTAGGTTCGCTCCACACCGCCCCCAGCTCCGAGTAGAACGCTATCTGCAGCTTGTGCATTTTGCAGCCGCCGACTCGCCGCTGTTCTTCTCAACGCCGCTTCCACTCACCGACACTGACACCAGCATGAACGGGCAGCTCAATGGCTTCCATGAGGCATTCATCAAGGAGGGCATGTTCCTCTTCACCTAAGAGTCGGTAGGGGAAGGCCACCCAGATAAGATTGGTGACCGGATCAGTGATGCTGTCCTTGATGCCCACCTTCAACAGGATCCTGATACCAAAGTAGCTTGTGAAACTGTTGCTAAAACTGGAATGATCCTTCTGGCTGGGGAAATTACATTGAGAGCTGCTGTTGACTACCTGAAAGTGGTTCGTGAAGCTGTTAAACACATTGGATATGATGAGTCTTCCAAAGGGTTTGACTACAAAACTTGTAATGTGCTGGTAGCCTTGGAGCAAGAGTCTCCAGATATTGTTCAAGGTGTTCATCTTGACAGAAATAAAGAAGACATTGATTGGTACTGGAGACCAGGGCTTGATGTTTGGCTATGCCACTGATGAAACTGAGAAGTGTATGCCTTTAACCATTGTCTTGGCACAGAAGCTTAATGCCAAACTGGCAGAACTATGCCGTAATGGCACTTTGCCCTGGTTACGCCATGATTCTAAAACTGAAGTTACTGTGCAGTATATGCAGAATCGAAGTGCTGTGCTTCCCATGGAGTCCACACAATTGTTATATCTGTTCAGCATGATAAAGAGGTTTGTCTTGATGAGATGAGGGATGCCCTAAAGGAGAAAGTCATCAAAGCTGTTGTGCCTGCAAAATACCTTGATGAGGATACAGTCTACCACCTACAGCCAAGTGACAGATTTGTTATTGGTGGGCCTCAGGGTGATGCTGGTTTGACTGGACAGAAAATCATTGTGGACACTTATGGCAGTTGGGGTGCTCATGGAGGAGGTGCCTTTTCAGGAAAGGATTATACCAAGGTCGACTGTTCAGCTGCTGATGCTGCTCATTGGGTGGCAAAATCCCTTGTTAAAGGAGGTCTGTTCCGGAGGGTTCTTGTTCAGGTCTCTTATGCTATTGGAGTTTCTCATCCATTATCGATCTCCATTTTCCATTATGGTACCTCTCAGAAGAGTGAGAGAGAGCTATTAGAGATTGTGAAGAAGAATTTCGATCTCTGCCCTGGGGTCATTTTCAGGGATCTGGAAAAGCCAGTTTATCAGAGGATTGCAGCCTATGGCCACTTTGGTAGGGACAGCTTCCCATGGGAAGTGCCCAAAAAGCTTAAATATTGTAAGTTTTAGCCTTTTTCCCCCAGACTTCTTGGCGTAAGGTACAGAGAAGCCTTCAAGCTCTGAGGGAAAGGGCCCTCCTTCCTAAATTTTTCTGTCCTCTTTCAGCTCCTGATCAGTTGCAGTCACTCTAGTCAATGATATGAATTTAGGTTTTGTAGGGGACTGTAAGTTGGGCTTGCTATTCTGTCCCTAGGTGTTTCGTTCACCATTATAATGAATTTAGTGAGCATAGGTGATCCATGTAACTGCCTAGAAACAGCATTGTAGTAAATAATGCTTTGAAATTGAACCTATCACCCAACACTCCAAAGTCCTAATTGCATTGACTTTCCCACCAGATGCTGTATGCATGTGACCAGACATACAAAGAGGAGCTGGTACCACTCCTTCGGAAACTATTCCAAACAATCCAAAAAGAGAGAATCCTTCCCACATCATTTTATGAGACCAACATCATCCTGATAATAAACCCAGCAATGACTCAACAAAAAAAGAAAACTTCAGGCCAATATCCATGATGAACAGAGCTGCAAAAATCTTCAATAAAATACTGGCAAACCGATTGCAACAGCACATCTAAAAGCTTATCCATCACGATCACGTAGGCTTCATCCCGGGGATGCAAGGCTGGTTCAACATACAGAAGTCTATACATGTAATCCACCACATAAACAGAACCAAAGACAAAAACCACATGATTATCTCAATAGATGCAGAGAAGGCCTTCAACAAAATTCAACCGCCCTTTATGCTAAAAACTCTCAGTAAACTAGGTATCAACGGAACGTATCTCAAAATAATAAGAGCTATTTACAACAAACCCACAGCCAATAGCATATTGAATGGGCAAAAACTGGAAGCATTCCCTTTGAAATCTGGCACTAGACAAGGATGCCCTCTCTCACCACTCCTATTCAATATAGTATTGGAAGTTCTAGCCAGAGCAATCAGGCAAGAAAAAAAAATAAAGAGTATTCAAATAGGAAAGGAGGAAGTCAAATTGTCTCTGTTTGCAGACAACATGATTGTCTATTTAGAAGACCCCATCATCTCAGCCCAAAATCTCCTGAAATTGATAAGCAACTTCAGCAAAGTCTCAGGATACAAAATCAATGTACAGAAATCACAAGCTTTACTATAGACCAATAACAGACTTAAAGAGAGCCAAATCAAGAACGAACTGCCATTCACAATTGCTACAAAGAAAAAATACCTAGGAATACAACTAACAAAGGATGTAAAGGACCTCTTCAAGGAGAACTACAAACCACTGCTCAAGGAAATAAGAGAGGACACAAACAGATGGAAAAACATTTCATGCTCGTGGTTAGGAAGAATCAGTATTGTGAAATGGCCATACTACCCAAAGTAATTTATAGATTCAACACTATCCCCATCAAGCTACCTGTGACCCTCTTCAGAGAACTGGAAAAAACCACTTAAAGTTCATCTGGAACCAAAAGAGAGCCTGCATAGCCAAGGCAGTTCTGAGCAAAAAGAACAAAGCTGGAGGTATTACCATGCTACCTGACTTCAAACTATACTACAAGGCTACGGTAATCAAAACAGCATGGTACTGGTACCAAAACAGAGATATAGACCAATGGAACAGAACAGAGGCCTTGAAGGTAATGCCACACATCTACAACCATCTAATCTTTGACAAACCTGACAAAAGCAATGGGGAAAGGATTCCCTATTTAATAAATTGTGTTGGGATAACTGGCTAGCCATGTGCAGAAAACAGAAACCAGACACCTTCCTGACACCTTACACTAAAATTAACTCCAGATGGATTAAAGACTTAAACATAAGACCTAATGCCGTAAAAACCCTAGAAGAAAACCTAGGCGAAACCATTCAGGACGTAGGCATAGGCAAGGACTTAATGACTAAATCACCAAAAGCATTGACAACAAAAGCCAAAATAGACAAATGGGATCTAATTAAACTCCAGAGCTTCTGTACAGCAAAAGAAACAATCATTAGAGTGAACTGGCAACCAACAGAATGGGAAAAAATTTTTGCAATCTACCATCTGACAAAGGGCTAATATCCAGAATCTACAAAGAACTAAAACAGATTTACAAGAAAAAATCAAACCCATTCAAAAGTGGGCGAAGGACATGAACAGACACTTTTCAAAAGAAGACATATATGAGGCCAACAAACATATGAAAAAATACCCCTCATCACTGGTCATTAGAGAAATGCAAATCAAAACCACATTGAGATACCACCTCACACCAGTTAGAATGGCAATCGTTAAAAAATCTGGAGACATCAGTTGCTAGAAAGGATGTGGAGAAAAAGGAACACTTTGACACTGTTGGTGGCAGTGTAAATTAGTTCAACCATTGTGGAAGACAGTGTGGCAATTCCCCAAGGATTTAGAAACAGAAATTCCATTTGACCTAGCAATCCCATTACTGGGTATATATCTGAAGGATTATAAGTGGTTTAATGGGTATATATCCAAAGGATTATAAATGGTTCTATTATAAAGACACATGCACATGTACATTCATTGCGGCGCTGTTTACAATAGCAAAGACCCGGACCCAACCCAAATGTCCATTGATGATAGACTGGGCGAGGAAAATGTGGCACATATACACCATGGAATACTATGCAGCCATAAAAAAAAATGAGTTTGTGTCCTTTGTAAGGACATGGATGAATCTAGAAACCATCATTCTCAGCAAACTGACAGAAGAACAGAAAATCAAACACTGCATGTTCTCACTCATAAGTATATGTTGAACAGTGAGAACACATGGACACGGAGGGGAGCATCACACACTGGGGTCTGCTGGAGGGAAATATGGGAGGGACAGTAGAGGGTAGGGAGGTTGGGGAGGGATAACATGGGGAGAAATGCCAGATGTATGTGACGGGGGAGATGGAGGCAGCAAACCACATTGCCATGTGTGTACCTATGCAACAATCCTGCATGATCTGCACATGTACCCCAGAAGCTAAAGTGCAATAAAATATATATATTTAAAAGAAATTGACAATTTATGATATATAATTACATATTATGTATAAATGGAATAATTAAATCAGGCTAGTTAACATATTACCTTAATTATTAGACATTTTTTGTGTGTGTGGTAAGAATTTTTGAAATTTACTCTCGGCAATTTTGAAATGTATAGTATCCCATTATTAACTATGTTCACCATGCTATGCAGCAGGTCTCAAAAAAACAAATTCCTGTCTAATTGAGATTTTGTGTCATCTCCCAATTCCACACCCCAGCCTCTGTGAAAACCATTCTGCCCACTGCTTCTGTGAGTTAAATTGTTTTAGATTCCTCATGCGTGAAAACATGCAGTATTTATCTTTCTGTGTCTGACTTATTTTACTTAGAATAATGTTTTTCAGTTCCATTCATGTTGTTGCAAATGATGGATTTTCTTCTTTATAAAGGCTAAATAGTATTCCATTATATATGTGTGTATATACACATACTCTTTACATTTTCTTTATGCATTCATCTGTTGATGGACACTTAAGTTGATTTCATAATTTGACTATTGTGAACAGTGCTACAGTTAACGTGAGACTGCAGACATCTCTTCAACAAACTGATTCAAATGTTTTGGGTAAATACCAAGAAGTGAAATTGCTGGATCATATGATAATTATACTTTTAATTTTGTTTTTCTCTCCTATTTATTTTTTACTAAGTTCTGGAGTACATGTGCAGGATGTGCAGATTTGTTACATAGGTAAATGTGTGCAATTGTGGTTTGCTGCACCTATTTTTTTGAGGAACCTCCATACAGTTTTCCATATGGCTATACTAATTTATATTCCCATCAACAGTGTACAGGGAATACTCTTTTTCTCTTTTCTCCATACTCTTGCCAACATGTTTTTTTTAGTAGCCATTCTGATAGATGTGAGATGATATCGTGGTTTTAATTTGCATTTCCCTAATGATGAGTGATGTTGAACATTTTTTCGTGTATCTATTGGCCATTTGCATATCTTAAAAATATTTTTTTTTCATGACATAGACTCAGCAGGTCCTGAGAACATGTGCCCCCATTTGTCTGTCTTTTGAAAAATGCTCTCTCAGTTCTCTTGCCTATTTTTAAGTTGAGTTTTTTGTTTTCTTGCCATTAAATTGTTTGAGTTCCATTTATACTTCATATCTGTGGGCTTGGAAATCCATGAATTCAACCAACCATGGAGTGAAAATACTAGGGGAAAAAAACTGTACAAAAATAAAGTCATATAACATTTTAAAATATAGCATAACAGCTATTTATTTACATAGCATTTATATTGTATTAGGTATTATAAATAATCTAGAGATGATTTAAAGTATATGGGAGAATATGGATAGGTTACATGCTAATACTTTGTCATTTTTAATAAGGGACTTGAGCATCTACAAATTTTGATAAGCATCACATCAGAGTCCTGGAACCAGTTCCCCTGTGGATTCTGGCAAGATAACTGTATTTTAGATATTGACCCCTTATCAGAATTATGGCTGGGCTTGCAGATATTTTCTCCTAATCCATAGGTTGTCTCAGCACACTTTTTTTTTTTTTGAGAAGGGTCTCATTCTGTCACCCAGGTTGGAGTGCATTGGCATGATCTCCGCTCACTGCAATCTCCATCTCCCAGGCTCAAGCAGTCTTCCTACTTCCACTTCTTGAATAGGTGGGACCATGGGTGCGTGCCACCACACCTGGCTCATTTTCTGTATTTTTGGTATATAATAGGGTTTTGCCATGTTGGCCAGGCTGGGCTTGACCTCCTGAACTCAGGTGATCTACCCACCTCAGCCTCCCAGAGTGCCTTGATTACAGGCATGAGCCAGTATCCCCAGGCTAGCATACTGTTAATTGTTTCTTTTGTTGTGCAGGAGCTTTTTAGTTTAATATAGTCTCATTTGTCTATTTTTGCCTTTATTGCCTGTGCTCTTTTGGTGTCAGATTTAAAAAAAATCATTGCCCAGACCCATGTTGTGTTATTTTTTCATGTTGTAGATTTACAGTTTCTGATCTCATGTTTAAGTCTTTGAATCCATTTTGCGTTAATTTTTGTACCGTAATGGTATGAGTAAAGGTCCATTTTCATTGTTCTGCATGTAGATAACCAGTTTGGAAATAAATTTTTAATAAAATTTTGTAACTGGCTATTTTAGGATACAGATGATTAGTAAATTGTAAATACAACAGTATTTTTTTTTTCTAGCTATTTCGTCCATGTTACCTTGTTTTAATTTTTATCCGAAAGCCATTGTATGGTCTAGAATCATGGGGTGAGAATAGGAGCTTGTAAACTAAATCTTTCATTTACAGATGTGTTATATATATGCTTTTTGCCAGAAATACAAAAGCTGTTAAGTCTCTTCAAATTTACATCTGAGAAAGATTGTGTCTTCTAAGCTAATGATATTGCCTTATTGATATCCAACAGAATTGAGTGTCAGGAATCATGTTACTCTTTTTCCGTCCATGAGGGCAGATGTTATGTGGCTTTATGTTATGTTATATGTTACTCTTTATTCCCCTTTGAAATCTTACTGAGTTTTTACTTTGAAGATTTTTTAAATTGGGATTTTGCTTCCATTCCTTATAAATTTTGTCTAGTGTAGTATATTGTAAATACAGTTTAGGCTATATGAAAATAGCAGTGGTGCTGGGCATGGTAGCTCACGCCTGTAATCCTAGCACTTTGGGAGGCTGAGGCGGGTGGATCACCTGAGGTCAGAAGTTTGAGACCAGCCTGGCCAACATGGCAAAACCCCATCTCTACTAAAAATACAAAAATTACCCGAGTGTGGTTGCACACACCTGTAGTCCCAGCTACTCGGGAGGCTGAGGCAGGAGAATCGCTTGAACCTGGAAGTTGGAGATTGCAGTGAGCCGAGACTGCACCACTGCACTCCAGCCTGGGTGACAGAGCAAGACTCCGTCTCAAAAACAAAAACAAAAAATTAAAAAAAAAGGCAGTGATTTCTTTGGAATGCAATTATCTGGGTGACAAATGAAGATACTTCTATCAGAAACCTAAACCATGAACTTTGTGGGATTTTAGAAATGCCCTTTACTATAGGACGTGTCAGGGTGTTCTTCTAAACAGTAAACCCAGAGCCTGGACATGGTGACTCATGCCTATAATCTCAGCGATTTGGGAGGCCAAGTGGGGAGGACTCTTGAGCCAAGACCAGACTGGGCAACATACTGAGACCCTATCTCTAAGAAAAACAAAAAGTAGCTGGGCATGGTGATGGGTGCCTATAGTCTCAGCTACACAGGAGGCTGAAGTGGGAGGATTGCATGAGCCAGGAGTTTAAAGCTGCAGTGAGCTATGATTATGCCATTGCATTCCAGCCTGGGCAACAGAGTGAGACCCTATTTCTATTTAAAAGAAAAATAAAAAGGCCAGGAGCCATGGCTCACACCTGTAATCCCAGCACGTTGGGAGGCCAAGGCGGGTGTATCACCTGAGGTTACAAGTTCAAGACCAGCCTGACCTCTGTGGTAATAACCCCGTCTCGCCTACATGGTAATACCCCATCTCTACTAAAATTACAAAAATTAGCTGGGTGCAGTGGCACAAACCCCAAATCCCAAATCCCAGCTGCTTTGGAGGCTGAGGCATAAGAATCACTTGAACCTGGGTGTTGGAGGCTGCTGTGAGCCAAGATCATGCCACTAACCCAGGGCATTTGCACTTAGTCTTGTGATTTAAAGGACTTTATCTGTCCATTTAAAAACTTTTTTTTAATCTTTAAAAAAAAAAATTATTATTTTTTTTGTAGAGACAGGGTTTCACTATGTTGCTAAGGCTGGTCTCAAACTCCTGGTCTCAGTGATCCTCCTGTCTGCTTCCCAAAGTGTTGGGATTATAAGTGTAAGCCACCATCCCTGGTGTAAAAACTTTTTATTTTGTGCCCATTGAGTTAAACAAGTTCAATTTACTTCAAATACATGTTCAAAATTTAAAAATATGTATTTAGTTCTTTTTACTTCTGTAATTTAAGAACTCATTTTTCAGTTAGATCTTGGGGGACTTTATTTTTGTTTAACTTGTGCCTTTTTTACTGAATAATAATTTCAGTGCTAATCCACTGCATGAGTAACCCAAATATTTCAATTTTTTTTGAGAATGAGTCTCACTCTATTGTCGAGGCTGATGTGCAATGGTGTGATCTCAGCTCACTGCAACCTTTGCCTCCCAGGTTCAAGCAATTCTCATGGCTCGGCCTCCCAAGTAGCTGGGATTACAAGCGTCTGCCACCACACCTGGCTGATTTTTGTATTTTTAGTAGAGACAAGGTTTCACCATGTTGGCCAGGCTGGTCTCAAACTGATAAGTTTCTTCTGTGAAGACAGGTCATTCATTGTTGGAAACTTAAATTTACATAAGGAGTTAAACAGTTATCGAGTAAATAGGGTCTTTTATGTGATGGCAGTATACGACTTGTTTTTGGAATATATAATTATCGTTTAAAAAACTTGGTTTCTTGGCCAGGCACAGTGGCTCATGCCTATAATCCCAGCACTTTGGGAGGCCGAGGTGGACAGATCGCTTGAGCCCAGGAGTTTGAGACCAGCCTGGGAAACATAGTGAAACCCTGTCTCTGCTAAAAATACAGAAATTAGCAGGCATGGTGGATCTATATATGCCTATAGCCCCACCTACTCAGGAGGCTGAAGTGGGAGGATCACTTGAGGCAGGGGAGGCAGAGGTTGCAGTGAGTCAAGATCGTGCCACTCTACTCCAGTGTGGCTCACAGAGCCTATCTCAGATAAATAAATATAAAAATTAAAAACTTGGTTTCTTTTTGAGATGTAATTTACATGCAACAAGACATTTTAAGTGTATAATTTGAGGTTTTGTTTTCTTTCAAAATCAGCAGAATGGGTATAACTCAATTAAAATTCAGGTTTTTTGTTTGTTTTATTTCATTTTTTTTTTTTTGAGACAGTTTCGTTCTTATCACCCAGGCTGGAATGCAGTGGTACAATCTCGGCTCACCGCAACCTATACCTCCCAGTTTCAAGCAAACCTCCTGCCTCAGCTTGGGTTATAGGCATGCACCCCACACCTGGCTAATATTTGTATTATTAGTAGAGATGGGGTTTCACCATGTTGGCCAGGCTTGTCCCAAATTCCTGGCCTCAGGTGATTCACCTGCCTCAGCCACCCAAAGTGCTGGGATTACAGGCGTGAGCCACTGCGCCTAGCAAAATTCAGTAATTTTAAGTGTTCAATTTAGTGAATTTTAAAAACAGCTTTATTGAGGTATAATTTATATTTTATAAGAGTTAGGTTTTATGGGGACAGTTTAAGTTTTAGTAAGTATATGTAGTCATGCAGACTATCACTGAAATCTGATACAAGGACACTTTTATAACATGAAAACGTTCCCTCCTTGCTTTTTTGCAGTCAGAATCTGCTTCCAGCTTCAGGAAACTATGAAACTGCTTTTTGTAATAACACAGTTTTGTGTTTTCTAGAAATTTTGTACAGGTGGAATCATATTCTTGTGTCTGGCATTGGTTTTTGAAACTGTCCATGTTGTTGTCTATATCAGTAGTTTGTTCTTATTGCTGAATTCCATTTTTTGTTTATCCATTCCTAGCTGAAGGCATATGGTTTTAGACTGTTATTAATAATGCTCCTATGCATACTCATTACAAATCTCTCCTTTTGATTTCTACAGATAAAAATATGTTTCTTTCTTTCTCTTGTGTGAAATGGCTGTCATAGGGTAACTATATGTTTAAGTTTTTAAGAAACTGCCAGACTCTACAATTTCACATTCTCATCAGCATTGTATAGGGGTTCCCGTTCCTTCACATTCTCTCCAGTGCTTAATATTGTTACTTTTTAATTTTAGCCATCTTATTTTTTGTAGTGGTATTTCATTGTATATTTTTTAAACAGCAATATTGAGATAGAAGTCTCATACAATACAGTTCATCTGGTAACAGAAAGGCGTCCTGATCTAGACCCCAGAGAGGGTTCTTGGATCTTGCATGAGAAGGAATTTGGGGCAAGTCCATAGAGTAAAATGAAAGAAAGTTTATTAAGACAGTAAAGGAATGAAAGAATGGCTAATCCATAGGCAGAACATCACACCAGCATGTTACTTCTTGATTATATGCTAAACAAGGGGTGGATTATTCATGAGTTTTCCAGGAAAGGGGTGGGCAATTTGCAGAACTGAGGGTTCCTTCCCTTTTTAAACCATATAGGGTAACTTCCTGATGTTGCCCTGACATTTGTAAGCTGTCACGGCACTGACAGGAGTGTCTTTTAGCATGCTAACGTATAATGAGCAGTGAGCACCACCAGAAGTCACTTTCATCGCCATCTTGGTTTTGGTGGGATTTGGCTGGCTTCTTTACCCCAATCTGTTTTATCAGCAGAGCCTTTGTTACCTGACTTTGTGCTGACCTCCTATCTTATCCTGTTACTTAGAATACCTAACCTCCTGGGAATGCAGCCCAGTAGGTCTCAGCCTTATTTTACCCAGCCCCTATTCAAGATGGAGTTGCTCTGCTTCAAATGCTTCTGACACATCCATTTCAAGTGTGCAAATTCAATGGATTTTAGTATATTTAGAGTTGTACAACCATCACCACAATTAATTTACATCATCTCTCCAGAGAAACTTGCATGCCTTGACCATAATACTCCCACCCATTCACCCCCAGTTTTAGGCAGCTACTATTCTACTTTCCATCTATATTTGCCTCTTCTGGATATTTCATAAATAGTATCATAAAGTATGTGGTCATTTGCTGCTGACTTCTTTAAATCCTGTCTGCAGGGTTAATCTATGTTGTAGCATGCATCACTGCTTGTTTCATATAAGATTATACAACTTTTAATAAATTCATCAGTTGAACATTTGGATTTTTTCTGCTTTTTTTGCTATTATGAATGCTGCTGCTATGAATATTTTTGTACAAGTTTTGTGTGTGTGTGTTTATAGATGTATGTTTTTATTTTTCTTGGTGTATACCTAGGAATAGAATTGCTGATATGATAACTCTATGTTTAGCCTTTTGAGGAATTGCCATCCTGTTTACATTGTGTTATTGGAACGTTACCATTTGGCATTCCTAACCACACTAATATGCAACAACATAGATTATTTTTTTTTTTTGAGACCGAGTCTGTCCCTGTGTCCCAGTCTGGATTGCAGTGTCGCGATCTTGGCTCACTGCAGTGTCCACCTCCCAGGTTTAAGCGATTCTCCTGTCTCAGCCTCCTGAGTAGCTGGGATTACAGGTGTGCACTACCACGCTCAGCTAATCTTTGTATTTTTAGTAGAGATGGGGTTTTAAGATGTTGGCCAGGATGGTCTCGATCTCCTGACCTTGTGATCCACCAAATTGATATCCATTAGATACAGGGGTCGTGGTGCATTTTTATGATTTCTTACTAAGAAATCCTAGTTATCTGTAGACAGAACTGGTTATCATATTGAGTTGGTCTTCCTCCTTTACCCCCTCAAAAACACTGCAGACATTTACATTTGATCAATTGTCTCATTTTTCTTTTTTATAGAATAAGAAAGTTAGCCTGAGTTTTGTGAAAAACCAGAGAAGAGAAACTAAAAGGACAGTAGACAAGGTTTTTCCAATTTGCATAACGTAAGTTCTTTTCACTTTTCTTGGCTAGAATCTTGTGTTAGCTGACAAAGCCGTTTCTATGGAAACAGATAGTTTAACCTCTTAGAATGTCAGAGGAATGCTGATCACTTAAAATGAGACTTCCCAGCTGCTGGTCAAAGGGCATTACTTGCTGGAGAAAGAGGGGAAGGATGAATTCAAAAAATTCTAGAGTTCTGGACACTATTGTAGGCTGAACATGTTTATGCATATGAAGTATATCTCTTCCATTTTCCTCTGCCTAAAAATTAACATGCTGATAATATAGGAAATTGGATTTCTGCTGACGGGTCTTGATTCTCAGCTCTTAAACAGATGGTTCTATTTGTTGGTACCCTTTTCAGTGAACCTGTACCCCTTAGGCCATTTCAGTCCCTACAGTCTCAGTCATTTGCGCTTGTTGTGAAGTTTATTTAGCTTCTTTTTGCCCCTTTCTCCTGCAACTAAAACCCTTTCTCCCCAGTTTGAGGTTAGCATTGAAACAGCTTTGGCATGCCAGTCTGAAAATTTTTCTTACTTTGTGTACTATGTAAAGATTTTTGTATTTGTTTTCTGGCAGGGATGGGAACAGGGATTCTTATGAGGATTTGAAATGTAATCCTTTGAAGCTTTCTTTTTTTTTTTTTCAAACTTAATAATTGGAGAGTTGAGAAGAAGAGAATTAGGGCCTGTATCTGGTAACTCTGCTGTCTTCATTACCAGCTTCTGAAATGTAAAAGGACTTTTTTATTTTTATTTATTTATTTTTAGAGAGGTAGAGTACAGTTGCTTTGGACTGGGAGGACTCTTTCACGTTTATAATATGTATAGAGTACATGTATGAGCTAGCATATTCATGGAGCGCTTGCTTAAAAATTATAATGATCTTAATGCTAAAACTATAGGATACAGCATAATGTTTAATTCTGGAAGAACTTTAGAATCTTTCATGGCCCTCATTAAATTAACTTGTGAGCATTATAGAGTCTTCTTGGAGTGTTAAATGATGAAGTAATTATTTAACAAGGTAGTCTGGAAAGATTTGAAGAATTAGGGACTTGAAGGAGGTCTTGAAGGTAGAAATCAATGGAAACGCAGTTAGCAAGTCATTTGGCCAGAAGGAAAAAAGATATGGGATAGACACAAATGAGGAAAGTAAATTAGAAGGCTCATGCAGGTGAGTAGTAAAAGGTATAACTAGAAAGCTTGGATTTATCTTGTGAGTTTGGACTTTATGCTCTAGTGTGAAAGCCATCAAAAGTTCTGAACAGAGAAGTGGTTTGCTCATATACTTAATTAAGCGTATCACTTAGCAGATATCATGGCTATAGAGGTGAACAAGATAGATCCCTGCCAATTAGATAATTTACCTGTGTGATCTACAGTCATCTTGAAATTAATGTGTCTAAACCCATTTTCCCTTTAGTTTCCCTCTGTCTGATTCTCCATCATAGTTAGTGACATTGTCGTCTACCTAGTAAGCCAAGGATAGTACTTAAGAGTGATGGTTCTGGACTCACACTGCCTGCAGACAATGCTACAGATCCAGAGATGGGTCAACCTGGTTCTTGACTTCAAGGAGCTTCTAGTCTGATGAGATAGAAAGGCAGAGATATAAATAGCTGTAGTCCGGCTTGATCAAGAATGTGACAGGGATTGTAGGATTCCAGAGGAGAATGTATTTGAGCTCAGACTTAAAAGGAGAGTAGGCAAAGATTAAATCCTAGGCAGTCTGATTCTGGAGGCTGTTCTCTTAAAAATGCTGTCTCGAGTGACTGGATGGCTAAAGTAACATTGGTTAGAAATGAAAACGGGGAAAGGATTAAAGAGAATAGGAGGAGATTAAAGAGAAATAAGAATTTAATTTTGGCCGTATTAATTTCTAGATTCTTATGGGAAATTCTGGTAGAATAATGGTCAGGGATCTTGTGTCAGTAACTGTAGTATCTAGCCAGGGATAAATAATTAAATTTATGTACTCTCTTTGGCAGCACATATACTAAAATTGGAACGATACAGAGAAGACTAGCATGGCCCCTGCGCAAGGATGACACACAAATTCATGAAGCGTTCCATATTATTTTTTAAAAAAATTAAAAAAAAATAAATTTATGTACATATCATTCCTCTTTTTTATTTAATTTAATGAATTTCTTTTTGTTTTGAGGTGGAGTTTCGCTCTTGTTGCCCAGGCTGGAGTGCAATGACGCAACCTCAGCTCACCATATCCTCTGCCTCCTCTGTTCAAGTGATTGTCCTGCCTCAGCCTCCTGAGTAGCTGGGATTACAGGCATGCGCCACCATGACCGGCTAATTTTGTATTTTTAATAGAGACAGGGTTTCTCTATGTTGGTCAGGCTGATCTCGAACTCCTGACCTCAGGTGATACACCTGCCTCAGCCTCCCAGAGTGCTGGGATTATAGGCACGAGCCACTGTGCCAGGCCATTCCTCTTTTTCAAATCTTTGTTGACTCTCTTTTTCTGCAGAATTAAGGATTTATATTTAAGACTTTTCATAAGATGGACCTAATCAAACTTTCTAGTCATATCTTCCTTCTACTACCCTATGTTAGTTCAGCTAGCCTTATTTGTACTTTCCCCTCACACCTTTCATCTTCCCACCTTTGGTTCATATGGCTCCTTTCTTATTTCTCCATCTTGTCTTGAAGGTCTACTTCAAACCTCGTTTCTTATCTACAAAATGGGCATATTTGGATCTACTTCTGGAGTTGTAATGAGGAATAAATGAGTGAATACTGTGTGAAGTGCTTGCAGTATTGGCTGGCAAATAAAGAAGTGCTTAGTAAATGTTAGCTATAGTTACTGTAGTTGTTACTATACTACTACTATTAATCCTACTCCTACTACTTCCTCCTCCTCCTTTACCTTTCTCTTACTCACTTCTTGCTCTTCTATATGAAATAGACATGTGAGATCCAAGATGGCCATGTAGCGGCAGCTCAGGATTGTAGCTCCCAGTGAAAGCGCAGAGAGTGAGTGGATGCCGTAATTTCAGATGAATTTTTGATGCCCACAAACTGGGAGATTCCCGGCAAAGGAGCCACGCGGGTCGCCAGCGCAACTCTTTTGGTCGGCGCGGCGCTTCTCGGTGCAGCGTGTATGGGACTGGGTTCCCTTTTAGTCGGGCTCCACTGGTCCCATCCCCACAAGGAGAACAGCAATTGGAAGCGCTGAGGACTGAGAGCAAGCACAGCTGAACCCGGGAAGCACAGCAAGTACAGCTGAACCCGGGAAGCACAGCAAGTACAGCTCTACCCGGGAAGGCCCAGCTCTGTGGGGAAGGGGCATCCGCCGAAGGAAAACTAAGAAACAGAAAAAACTTCATCACCAACAAGCCAGACGTCCACTCAGAGACCCATTCTGAAAGTCGGCAATTACAAAGACGACAGGTGGATAAATCCACAAAAATGGGAAGAAACCAGTGCAAAAAGGCTGAGAACACTCGAAATCAGAATGCCTCTCCTCCTACAGGATATCACAGCTCCTCATCAGCAAGAGGACAAGTCCTGACGGAGGATGAGTGTGATGAACTCAGAATCAGGCTTCAGAAGGTGGATGATAAGAAACTTCTGTGAACTAAAAGAACATGTTCTAACCCAATGCAAAGAAACTAAGAACCTTGAAAGAAGATTTAACGAAATGTTAACGAGAATGGACAACTTAGAGAAGAATATAAGTGAATTGATGGAGCTGAAAAAC
>CAUYQU010065875.1:0-21185 GCA_963574635.1 Cheracebus regulus | reverse complement strand
TGGATTTATCCACCTGTCATCTTTGTAATTGCCAACTTTCAGATTGGGTCTCTGAGTGGACATCCGGCTTGTTGGTGATGAAGTTTTTTCTGTTTCTTAGTTTTCCTTCGGCAGACACCCCTTCCCCACAGAGCTGGGCCTTCCCGGGTTCAGCTGTGCTGGCTCTCAGTCCTCAGCGCTTCCAATTGCTGTTCTCCCTGTGGGGATGGGACCAGTGGAGCCCGACTAAAAGGGCACCCAGTCCCGTATTCTCCGCACTGAGAAGCGCTGTGCCGAGGTGCCGGCAAAACAGCCGCGCTGGCGACCCATGTGGCTCCTTCGCCGGCAATCTCCCAGTTTGTGGGCATCAAAAATTCATCTGCAATTGCGGCATCCACTCACTCTCTGTGCTTTCACTGGGAGCTACAATCCTAAGGTGCTGCTACGTGGCCATCTTGGATCTCTCTCCGCCCGGTGATGAAGTTTTTTCTGTTTCTTAGTTTTCCTTTGGCGGACACCCGTTCCCTATGGAGCTGGACCTTCCTGGGTTCGCTGTGCTTGCTGTGAAACTCTCAGTCCTCAGCACTTCCAATTGCTGTTTTCCTTGTGGGGATGGGACCAGCCGAGCCTGTCCGCCCCGTACACTCTGCACTGGGAAGCGCCGCGCTGGGGCACTGGCAAAACTGCCGCGCCGGCCAAAAGAGTCGCGCAAAGAGTCGCGCTGGCGACCCGTGTGGCTCCTCTGCCGGGAATCTCCTGGTCTGTGGGCAACAAAAATTCATCGGAAAGTGCGGTGTCCATTCGTTCTCTGCGCTTTCACTGGGAGCTACATTCCTGAGCTGTTGCTAATCGGCCATCTTGGATCTCTCCCCCAAGTTAGAGTTTTTTAAATTAGCAATACCATTAATTAACCATGTGATGACTTGAGGAAACTTGTGACTCTGTTTCTTCATTTACAAACTATGAATAATAGCACCTGCTCCACAAGTTACACTGAATTAAGTGGTTTTAAACTCCTATCACAGAGTTTGGCACATGGTAGAGCTCAATAAATGATAGCCACTATTTATCCTAAGGTTAATCTCCTATATTGGTCACATCATCTTAGAGTTTTTCCAGGCTTATTTTCCTCTTCACCTGGCTAATTTCTACTCATCCTTCAAAACTCAATTCAGATGTGACCAGCTGCTCAAAGCACTTCTCGACATTTCAAATTCTGGGTTAAATGACCCTCCTACGCATTCCTATGACATTTCCTTATCTCAATCACAGAATTTATGACAATACATTGTAATTTTTTACCTATCTCCCCTACCACCACCCCCTTGCCAAACTGCAAAATATAAGCTTATCAAAGACTATCTATCATCTTTGGATGCTCTATCCACAAAAAAAAAATGCTGGTATATGGCAGACACACATACACACAGAGAGGTTTTAGAAATGAATAAATGGCCCAATGTCTACCTTGTTCATTATACTAGATTGTAATTTTTAATTACTCTCAAATTTTAGACTAATGGTTATGTTCATCAAGAAAAGCAGGTGCTACTACAGCAAAAACTGGCAAAAGAGAAAATATATATATAAAGAAAAGCAAGTGGTATCACAACAGGCCAGTCTGGTAAGTGAGAGGCAAGAGATAACTGAAGATTTTCAAAAGCTGAAAACCTTTTAAGACCAAATTATTATATCCCAGACTAAAAGCAGATTAAAAACTGCAACAATACAGAAATAAAGGCAGTTTTGTTTAATATAATAAAGAAACAGTTGGGCAATCTGCAATTTATTTCAAGATAAAGACATTACTGGACTGTTTACTATATTGTGGAACGTGCTGTTCATACCTCTTTCAGAGATATCAATATTTGAATGCAAATTCCAAAACAATTTAAAGGTCAAATTCTGGACTATTCCTATATTGAATTATCTGAGTCACAACTCCCTTTGCAGCTAAGCACATTTGAACACAATGAAAAATCATGTATAAGTACTAAATATTCTTGCAAGAACCAAGATAAAACTTGAAATGTTCTACTTACAGAAGAACCTATCATAGTTTGTATCTCATTTCATAACTAATTACTTTTTCATCACTCAGCAAATAGAAAAATACTGTCACCAAAAAGCTAGGATGAAAATTATTTCATTTATTTCAATACAGAATGTGCCTATATCTAAATAAGTTCTAACATTTAAACAAATTTATAAGAACACGCAACACAGTATTTATGTTAGGAGTGGATTAAACATTTAAATAAATGTTTACATTTAAAATCAAAGTTTTACTGGAAATCATGCATAGCATAACTCATAAAAATCCCATATAACTAGCACAGCTAAATCATCTAAAATAGTAGCAATCCATCTTTTGGTAGCATATCACTTGATGGTGACTGTTCTTTTTCCAGAACTTTTACTAATGACTTTTTGAAATATAGCTGAGTGTGAAATTTGCTATAACAGTAAAATATTTTCAAGATTTCCCTGCCAAGGAACATCATAAACTATTTGACTTCAATGAAGTAATTTATTACCAGAATTCATAACAAGAGCTACAGTTCCAATGGAAGAAGGGGAAATATACTATTTTTCGTTTTGGCTTAATTTTGAAAACCAACCAAAGGATTATTTCCCAGGCTCTGTGATCTACCCTTAATAACAACAATGATAGAAAAAATATATAAAATAATATGAGCAATTCTATCTGATGAACATCCTTACAGAGATTTCAAATTACTTATAAATCAGAAACAACCCTTCTAGGCTAAGATCACAAGTAAATTGTATACAAATAAAGTATAAGCCATAATAAAATGTCCACCCAATAACAAACATCTGCTACAAAGTTGCTGGGTGCTAGGGGAAGACAGTAAGGACTGCCAAAAAGAAGCTTGCAAATGAGAGCTATTTTCTTCCAGAAATCATTTAAGTACAGTTACCAGTTCAGGCAACCAGAATTAAAGTCTATTCTAGTGCAATTCTGGAGATCCAAAAACACTAACTTAACATTGATTCACTTCTTCATTGATATGGTTCAGCTGTGTCCCCACCCGAAATCTCATCTTGAATTGTAACCCCTGTATCACCCATAACCCCCACCTGTCAAGGGCAGGATCAGTTGGAGGTAATTGGATTATGGGGGCAGTTTCCCCATGCTGTTCTCAATAGTGAGTGAGTCTCACAAGATTTGATGGTTTTATAAAGCATCTGACATTTCCCCTGCTTGCATGCCACACAGTGTCTTGCCGCCCTATGAAGAAGGTTCCTGCTTCTCCTTTGCCTTCTGCCATGATTATAAGTGTCCTGAGGCCACCCCAGCAATGTGGAACTAAGTCAATTAAACCTCTTTCCTTTATAAATTATCCAGTCTTGTGTATTTCTTCATATCAGTGTGGCATGAACTAATACCTTCATTTACTCACTAATTAATATTTGTTATTAAATAAACAACATTTGTTATTAAATATATAACAAATGTTAATTCGTGAGTAAATAAATTAATGTTATTGCTATTTAATAAATTTAAATAACAATAACATTTGTTATTTATTTGACAAACATTTAATATTTAATTACATACCACACACTGATTACCACAGTTAGATTAATGACAAAAGACCCATAACAAAAACTCTGATACAGAACTGTCAGTCCAAAAGAGCAAAATAGAGAGGTAAACAAACAGGTAAATGAAAACATTTGAGATGCGGTAACGGAAGTATACACAGGGTCCAGTGCTCAATTCCATTCTGCATAAGAAAGTAGGTGGTTAGAAAAGAGATTTCTGGTATCTTTCAAAAATAAATAGAGGTTTTCTAGATGAATATGAAGAACATCTAGGAAAGAATAATACAAATATTGACACTTTGTGAACTTCAAATATTTTTCCCTCACTAGAGTTTAAATTGCTAGGCAGAAAACAGAGCAAGGGTGTTTGTTATATATATACAGCACTATGCCATTTTATATAAGGAACTTCAGCATCCTTGGATTTGGGGATGAGCAGGAGAGTCCTGGAGCTAACTCCTCTCAAAGGGCCAACTGTATATGTATAAAAGTAAAAATTAAGCCAGAGAGATAGATAGAATCCAGGTTGTGCTCAATTCCAAAAAACAGAAGTTTAAGCTCTGAGTCATAGAAAGTAATTTGATAAAGTCTGAGATTTTAGGCCGAGCACAGTGGCTCACGCCTGTAATTCTAGTACTTTGAAAGGCCAAGATGGGCAGATCACTTGAGGCCAGGAGTTCGAAGTAGACTAGCCTGACCAACATGGTGAAACCCCATCTCTGCTAAAGGTACAAAAATTAGCCAGGAGTGGTAGCGCACACCTGTAATTCTAGCCAGTCACAAGGCTGAGAAACATGACTCATTTGAACCCGGGAGGTGAGGGTTGTGGTGAGCAAAGATCATGCCACTGCACTCCTGCCTGGGTGACTGAGTGAGATTCTGCCTCAACAACAACAACAAAAAAGTCTCAGATTTTAAAATATCGTCCAGGTGTTCTCAGTGTCAAAAGAAATGGTCAATACAGTAAAAAGCAATCTATATATAAATGGGAGAAAATTTTTGCAAATCATATATATGATAAGGGATTAATAACTAGATTTTTTTTAAATTTCTACAGCTCAGCAATAGAAAAAAACACCCTCATTTTAAAATGAGCAAAATACTTGAATAGACATTTCTCCAAAGGTAAACAAATAGCAAATAAGCACATGGAAAGATGTTCAGATCAATAATAATTAAGGAAATGTAATTAAAAGCACAATGAAATACAATTTCATACTATATGAAAAAATGCTCATCATCACTGGTCATTAGAGAAATGCAAATCAAAACTACACTGAGATACCATCTCACGCCAGTTAGAATGGCGATCATTAAAAAATCTGGAGACAACAGATGCTGGACAGGATGTGGAGAAATACGAACACTTTTACACTGTTGGTGGGAGTGTAAATTAGTTCAACCATTGTAGAAAACAATGTGGTGATTCCTCAAGGACCTAGAAACAGAAATTCCATTTGACCCAGTGATCCCATTATTGGGTATATATCCAAAGGATTATAAATCGTTCTATTATAAGGACACATGCACATGAATGTTCACTGCAGCACTGCTTACAATAGCAAAGACTTGGAACTAACCCAAATGCCTATCGATAATAGAACAGACAGGGAAAATGTGGCACATATACACCGTGGAATACTATGCAGCCATAAAAAACGATGAGTTCATGTCCTTTGTAGGGACATGGATGAACCTGGAAAACATCATTCTCAGCAAACTGACACAAGAACAGAAAACCAAACACTGCATGTTCTCACTCACAGGCGGGTGTTGAACAATGAGACACATGGACACAGGGAGGGGAGCATCACACACTGGGGTCTGTGGAGGGGAACTAGGGGAGGGACAGTGGGTGGTGGGGAGTTGGGGAGGGATAACATGGGGAGAAATGCCAGATACAGGTGATGGGGAGGAAGGCAGCAAACCACACTACCATGTATGTACCTATGCAACAACCTTACATGTTCTTCACATGTACCCCAAAACCTAAAACACAATTATATATATATAATTACATATATATATGTAACTTTTAGCATCAAATAAACAGAAAATACAAGTGTTGGTAAGGATGTAGAGAAACTGGAATCCTTGTGCAATGTTGGTGGGAATGTAAAATGCTATACTATGGAAAACAGCTTGGCGATTCCTCAGAAAATTAAAAATAGAATTACTATGATCCAGCAATTCCAATTATGGGTATATAACCAAAATAATTGAAAGCAGAGTCTTGAAGAGCTATTTGTACATTGATATTCATAGCACTAGTATTCACAATAACCAAGAGGTGAGAAGCAACCCAAGTATCCACTGATGGATGAATTAATCAATACAATGTGACATAAACATAAAACAGGGTATTTTTCAGTCTTAAAAAGAAAGGAAATTGCCTGTAATTTCAGCACTTTAGGAGGCTGAGGCAGGCAGATCACGAGGTCGGGAGATCAAGCCCATCCTGGCCAATATGGTGAAACCCCATCTCTACTAAAAATACAAAAATTAGCTGGGCATAGTGGCACACGCCTGTAGTCCCAGCTACTTGGGAGACCGAGGCAGGAGAATCCCCTAAACTCGGGAGGTGGAGGCTGCAGTGAGCCAAGATAGTTTCACTGCACTACAGCCTGGCAAAAAAATGAGATTCTATCTCAAAAAAAAGAAAGGAAATTCTGACACATGCTACAACACAGATGAACCTTGAAGACATCATGCTAAGTAACATAAGTCAGTACAAAAATACAAATACTATACGGTTCCACTTATATGCACTATCTAGAGCACTCCGATTAATAGAAATAGAAACCAGAATGGTTGCTGCCAGGGACTGGGGGCAGGAGGAAATTGGAAGTTGCTATTTAATGAATATGGAGTTTCAGTTAGCAAGATGAAAAAGTTCTGGGGATTGATTATACAACGATGTGAATATATGTAACAATACAGAATTGTACACTTCAATGGTTAAGACGGTAAATTTTATGTTATGTGTTTTTACCACAATAATATTAATAAATAAAAAATCATCAAGGTTGTAGTGTAGAGGCTGGACTAGAAAATTACTAGTATAAGGTAAATGCCAGTTTAAGCACAGGGAAGCCTATTAAAATATTCTTGCAACAGTCCAGAAAAGACCTGAATTGAGAGACACCATACAGTGGGAACAGAAAAAAGAAAAAAGGAGGAATTATTAAGACATCTTAAGGACTTAAATGTGAAGAAATAAAGGTAGCTCTGTTATTCTCCACCTAAAGCCCTGACATCATTCTTATAATTATTCAATAAATATTTATTGAGTACTGAGTACTGATGATATCCTGGTTATCAAGAAAGAAGATTCCTGTCTTCATCAATCTTGAAATCCAATGACAGTCAGAACTTTAAAAATCTATGGCTGGGCACGGTGGTTCATGCCCGTAATCCCAGCACTTTGAGAGGCTGAGCCAGGCTGATCACCTGAGGTCAGGAGTTCCAGACCAGTCTGGCCAACATGGTAAAACCCCATCACTATCAACAATACAAAATTTGGCCAGGCATGGTGGCACATGCCTGTAGTCCCAGCTACTCAGGAGGCTGAGGCAGGAGGATGGCTTGAACTCGGGAGGCGGAGGATGCAGGTCTTTCCAAGACCGTGCCACTGCACTCTAGCCTGGGCAACAGACTGAGACACTCCATCTCAAAAAAAATTAAAAAATCTATACACAGGCTGGGCACAGTGGCTGACACCTGTCATCTCAGCAGTTGTAAGGCCAAGGCAGGTGAATCACTTGAGGTCCAGAGTTTGAGACGAGCCTGGCCAACATGGTGAAATCCCGTTTCTACTAAAGATACAAAAATTAGCTGGTGTGGTGGTGCAGGCTTGTAATCCCAGCTACTTGGGAGGCTGAGGCAGGAGAACTGCTTAAACCTGGGAAGTGGAAGTTGCAGTGAGCTGAGATCGTGCCACTGCATTCCAGCCTGGGTGACAGAGTGAAACTCCGTAACAAAAATAAAAATAAAAAAAAGAAAGAAAAAAAATGTATACTGAAGTATTAATTACAACAGTAAAAACTTCATTAGTACAGGATGATTTCAGTCAACATGGAAAATGCATTCAATAAACTAGTCTTTCATTTTCTTTACCATTATTTGGTCATTTACTCTCATGTCCAATTCTAGAATTAATTGGCACCCAATGCTGCTTTGATTCTAAAACCACAAACCAAGAAATCCAAATTTTTACCTACAACAGTTCTCTCTTCAGATCTCACTCAATCACACTGCTTTTTCTACCTCATTAGTAGATCACTTTACTTTTATTTTATCACTCCTTTTCTCTGACTTTACATTATAATAAAGATATTTTATTAAAACGTATATTAGAACTAGGTTTTCCTCTAAGAGATATATTAGTTAGGACATTGGAAAGTTCACAAATAAAATTTAAAAGCAGGCCAGGTGTAGTACCTCAAGCCATTTAAGGTAATATCAAAAAACATTAAAACTTAAGAATAATTTTTTAAAATATGTGCAAGACCTGTACACCTAACACTGTTACTAAGAAAAATTAAGGAAAACTTAAAATAAATGGAAAGATACATAATGTTTATGGATTGGAAAACAACATTGTCAGGAAAGCAATGCTCTCAAAACTAATCTATAGATTCAATACAATCTCAACCAAAATCTCAGGAGGCAGTTCTGTACAAATTTACAATCTAATTCTAAAATGTATATGTCAATTTGAAGACTTAGAGTAACCAAAACAGTTTTCAAAACAAACAAGTCAGAGAACTGTACACTACATTATTTCATGTATAGAACTACAGTAATTAAGACAGTAACTGAGCTACAGTAACTTAGACATTGTGATATTAGAGTAAATGGCTATATGTATCAATGAAATAAAGAAATCAGAAATTAACCCATACATACAAAAGTTTATTTTCAAGAAAGTGCCAAGATAATCCAAATGAGAAGACCTTTTAAACAAACGATACTCAAACAACTGGATATCAATTTAGAAAAAATAAAAAAGGAACCCCAATCCTTTCCTTGCACCATACACAAAAATTAACTTGAAACAGATAATAGACTTAAACATAAAAACTAAACCAAAAAACGATGAGAAAATTGTAATCGTTGGTAAGCAAAGATTTCTTATAATACAAAAAATATACATGAAACAGAAAAAAAAACTGAAAAATTGTATTTTATCAAAATTTAAAATTTCTATCCTTAAAAGACATGATCAGGAAAATAAAAGGCAGATTCAGACGGAAAAAGACATTTACAATACATTTATGTGTATAAATATGACATTTATGTGACAAAATACTTCCATGCAAAATATTTAAGCTCAAAAATAAGCTCTAAAACTCAATAATAAAAAGGCAACTTTTTCAAATGGACAAAAGACATGAACAGATACTTCACAAATGATGTACACATTAGCCAGGCACAGTGATGCACACTTGCAGTCCCAGCTTCTCAGGAGCCTGAGGCAGGAGAAACTGCTTGAGCCCAGGAGTTTGAATCAAGCCTGGCAACACAGTGAGACCTCATCACAAGATATTTAGTGTCAGTCAACAAGGAAATGTAAATTAAAGCCACAATTAAACAGCCCAACACACTTACTAGAATAGCTAACATTAAAATTACTAACAATATCGAGTGTTGGCAAGGATGTGGAGGAAAATGAATTCTCCAATTTTGTAGGTGAGACTGTAAAACAGTATAATCACTCTGAAAAAACAGTTTGCTAGTTTCTTATAAACATACACTTACCATGTGATCTAGTAATTTTGCTTACAAGAGAAATGAAAACATATGTCTACAAAAAGACCTGTACAAGAATGATCATAGTAGCTTGATACAGAATAGCTGAAAACTGAGAAGAAGCTATTTGTCTATCAAAAGATGAATAATCTGTGGTAGATTCATAAATGGACTACTAATTAGCAATAGAAATGAACAAAGCACTAACACATGAGACAAGATGAGCAAGTCTCAAAAGCATTGTGCTGTGCAAAGTAAGTCAAACACAAGAGTTTATATGGCATGTTTCCATTTATATAAAATTCTAGAATGGGCTAAATTAATTCTAGTGACAGAAAGCAGATTAGCCTGGGGTTAGGGGTAAATGGATGAAATAATGGATTGACAACAAGATGACTTGAAAGAAGCATTTTTGGAAATGTTCTAAATCTTGATTATAGTCATAATTACTTACATCTATTAAAATTTTACAAACTCTACTCATAAATTGGTTGGATTTTACTGTGTGCAAAGTATACCTCAATATACTTTTACTTTTTTTTTGCTGATGTCTGCAAAAAAGCAAAACTGGTATTTTTTTAAAAATGCAGAAAAAAAAAAAAGAAAGAAAGAAAAACCACACAACAAAACAAAAGCCTGATAGAATTACTTTTGGCTGTAACAGAAAACCCAAAATAAAGTCAGGACTGACATATGTCTCCAAGACAATCAGGACCACAGCTTGCGGCATTCATAAATTCAACAAGTCTAGGCAATGGTCCAAAAGGCTGCTGTGGTTTCCAGACAGCAGGAAAAAAAACAAATAGGAGGATACATCTCTTCCCATTAATTTTCCTCTCAGAAGTTGTTCATATTCTTGCTCTTACATCTCACTGGCCAGAACTAAGCCACTAAGCCAGAGTCAGGCCAGGCACGGTGGCTCACACTTATAATCCCAGCACTTTAGGAGGCCGAGGCAGGTGGTACATGACATCAGGAGTTTGAGACCAGCCTGACCAACATGGTGAAACCCCGTCACTTAAAAAAAAAAAAAAAAAAAAGGCCACAGAGCCATACCTAGCTACAAGAGAAGCTGGAAAATATATCTTTTTTTTTTTTCTTTTTGAGACAGAGTTTCACTCTTGTTGCCCAGACTGGAGTGCAGTGGCATGATCTTGACTCACTGCAACCTCCACCTCCCAGGTTCAAGCAATTCTCTTGCCTCAGCCTCCTGGATAGCTGGGATTACAGGTGCCTGCCATTATTTCTAGATAATTTTTTGTATTTTTAGTGAAGACGGAGTTTTATCATGTTGGCCAGACTGGTCTCAAACTCCTTACTTCAGGTGATCCACCCACCTCGGCCTCCCAAAGTAGAGGGATTACAGGCGTGAGCCACCACGCTAGACCAGGGAATGTATCTTTTATCCTAAATAGTTAAATGTTGAGAATCCTATTAGGAATAAAAAGACAATGTATGTGTGTGCGGGCATGTGTGTGTGTGTGCGTGTGTATATATATGTGTATGTACATACAGACATATGTCTATAAGAATATGTCTATGTGTGCATGTTTATATGAATCAATGAATTGACATTTGTTTCTTTTTAAAGAGTTCAAAAATCCAGATATAACTGAGCGTGGTGGCTCATGCCTGTAATTCCAACATTTTGGGAGACAAGGCAGGAAAATCACTTGAACCCATGAGTTTGAGACCAACCTGGGCAATACAGCAAAACCCCATCTCTGCCCTTTGGGAGGCCAAAGCGGGCAGATCACCTGGGGTCAGGCGTTCGAGACCAGCCTGACCAACATGGAAAAACCCCATCTCTACTAAAAATACAAAATTAGAGGGGCGTGGTGACGCATGTCTATAATCCCAGCTACTCGGGAGGCTGAGGCAGGAGAATCGCTTGAATCCGGGAGACAGAGGTTGCGGTGAGCTGAGATCGCACCATTGCACTACAGCCTGGGCAACAAGACTAAAACTCCATCTCAAAAAAAAAAAAATATATATATATATATATATATAAATTAGCTGGGCATGGTAGTGCACACCTGCATTCACAACTACTCAGGAGGCTGAACTGGGATTGTTTAAGCCTGGAAGGTCAAGGCTATAGTGAGCTGTAACTGTACCACTGTACTCCAGTCTGGCAACAGAGAGAGAACCCATCTCAAAAAAAAAAAAGAAAGAAAGAAAGAAAGAAAAAGAAAAGAACCTAGATTAGGCTATAAAGCAACTACTTTTAGGTGGATATGTTAATTAGTCTCCAAAAAAACGGCCTCAATAGATCACATCTCTCAGTAGTCACACCCTTGTATTGTCTTCTCCTATGCTGAATCATCAAGTAAGAAGTCTGGATACACTGTTGGAAAGACCAGAGAGAGAGAAGGTACTTTCCTGAGTTTCAGCTGAGCCAGCCTTCCAGCTGTCCCACCAAGGCACCAGCTATGTAACTAAGGCCATGGTGGACATGCTACATGCTAACTGCAGCTACACGAGAGGTTCAAAGTAGGATCAGAAGAAACAGCTAAACTCCAGTCAACTCATAGTCATGAGAAAAGTCACTAAGTTTAAGGTGGTTTGTTACAAAGAAGTAGATAACTGAAACGAGATGTTTTGATTTGGAGGAAAAAAAAAAACTGTTATCTCATATAAACTGCATTACTGCTTAAAGTTAAAACAATAACACTTTGTCATTAAATATAATAAAGATGCTTCTCATTTTGTGTCTCTATAATTCTGACACAATTGACCACACATTTTTTCCTAAAACAATCTTCCTTTTGGTTTCCATGACACTTATTTACCTCCTACCTCCTTCTTGGCCACCTGTGCAGGATCTTCCTTCTCTAGACTGCCCCTCGGGGTTCTGTCCTAGGTTTTTTACTCATCTTGAATATTCTCCTGTCATTATTCTTGTTCATTTTCAGAGCTTCAATAGCCATCCATATGCTGATGATTCTAAAATCTATAATCCCAGGCTATACATCTCTCAACAACAAATCTATTATTTCTAGCTGTCATCAGGATGCTTTTGCCTGGATGTCTCAGAAATACCTCAACTTAATTGTCCAAAACTGAATTTACAATCTTCCCCATCACTCAGCCTCTAAATTCTGTTCATCCAGTTTTCTATCTCATAACCAGTACCACTATCTACCAACTACAAAACTAATAATCTCAATGAGTCACTCTCACAAAACATTTATAATCAATTACCAAATCATTTCCATTTTAAAAAAACATCTTTCAAAGTATGCCATTACTAAGCTCAAAAATCAGCATAATTATACACAAACTAAGGCTTAGAGAAAAAAGAAAAAAAAAAGTATAAAAGGAAAACCCTTTACAATGGCCTCCAAGTCTTCCTGTTAGTGCTCTGATGTTAGTCATCTCTTACTTCCCTCCCTCTTGTTCATTCTGTTCTAGCCATACTCACCTAAGAGTTGTTTTCATAAACATGTCAGGCATATTCCTGCCTTCGGGCCTTTGTACTGGCTGTTCCTTATGCCTGCACGGTTCTCGCAGATATCTACATGGTCAACTTCCTAATCTCTTTCAAGTCTTCTCAAAGGTCATCTTCTGAATGAAGTCTACCTTGACTGCCCTAATTTAAATTACAACCTGTCTCCCAGTTAGCACTTCTGATCCATGTTACCATGCTCCACATCTTCCCTTTACCTATAGCATTTATAGCTTTTTATTGTTCATCTTTTTTGTTGTGTTTTTGAGACAGGGTCTCACTCTGTCACCCAAGCTGGAGTACAGAGGCACAATCACAGCTCACTCACTGCAGCTTCAACTGTCCCAGACTTAGATGATCCTTCCACCTCAGCCTCATGAGTAGCTGGGACCACAGGCCTGCACCACCATGCACAGCTAATTTTTCTATTTTTTGTAGAGACAAGGTTTTGCCATGCAGGCTGTTCTTGAATTCCTAGACTCAAGTGAGCCACATCCACCTTAGCCTCCGAAAGTGCTGGGGTTACAGGTGTGAGCTACCACACTCAGCCTTTATTTATTATCTATTTCTCCCTATTAGAATGCAAGTTCCATAAAAGCAAGATTTGTCTGTTTTGTTCTCTGATGTACCTATGCACCCAGAACCATGTTCAGCTTATAGTAGGCACACATAAAAAATGCTTCTTTGACAAAAAGCTGGAAAAATTACAAATTAAATAAAATTATAACTATAAAACGAATAAAATGTTAATTCACATCAACGCAAAGTTAATTTGATGAGTAACAGTCTGTTGGAACTACATTGTTGGCTAGGCATGATGGCTTACACCTGTAATCTCAGCACTTTAAGAAGTGAGACAGAAGAACTGCTTGAGGCCAGGAGTCTAAGTCCATCTTGGGCAACAGAGCAAGACCCCATCTCTACAAAACAAAAATAAAAAAATTAGCCAGGCATGATGGCACACACCTTAGTTGCAGCTACTCAGCAAGCAGAGGTGGGTGGATTACTTGAGCCTGGAAGCTTGAAGCTGAAGTGAGCCATAATCACACCACTGTACTCCAGCCTGGACAACAGAGCAAGACCCTGCACCTTTAAAAAAAAAAAAATAGAAAAAAAAAAAACTAAATTGTCACTTGCAAAGTGCAGTACTGATGCCTCCATCTAGCATGTCTTTTGGTCAATGAGATCCATCTAGGAGTCTTTATAATTATATTAAGTGTTACTGTGTGCTGTCTAGGCAATTCTAAGAACTGCTAACCATATACAGATATTGAACACTTTAATTCCAAAAACAGACAAGCAGCAGTGTATTTATAAATAGATAAATGCCTTTTTTTTTTTTTTTGAGACTGAGTTTCACTCTGCCACCCAGGCTGGAATGCAGTGGTGTCATCTCAGCTCATTGCAACCTCAGCCTTCCAGGTTCAGGCAATTCTCCTGCCTCAGCCTCCCAAGAAGCTGGGATTATAGGCAGGCACCACTTGACCCGGCTGGTTTTTGTATTTTTAGTAGAGGTGGGGTTTCACCATGTTGGCTAGGCAGGTCTCGAGCTCCTGACCTCAGATGATCCACCAGCCCCGGCTTCCCAAGGTACTGAGATTACAGGCATGAGCCACCTTGCCCAGCCTATATATAGAAAACTCTGTTTTAAAAAATGTTTAATAGCTTTGTCAGTGCTGCTTTTCTAGGTACGTATGCTATTATACCAATTTGGCACTTGAAAAAAATAAAATGTATTCAAATACAAACTGTAAAATCATGAATAATAGGAAAATACCTAACTCCACTGCAACCTACACCTCACAGGTTCAAGCAATTCTCCTGCCTCAGTCTCGCAAGTAGCTAGGATTACAGTCACCTGCCACTATACCTAGCTAATTTGTCGTATTTTTAGTAGAGATGGAGTTTCACCATGTTGGCCAGGCTGGTATTGAAATCCTGATCTCAGGTGATCCACCATACCCAGCCTAAATTCAGTTTTTTAAAAAGGAAGCTTTAAAGTAAAATGAAACTTGAGTTAAAGAGAATGCCACCACGCCCAGCAAAAAAAGTGAGGGCATATGTAGGAAGACATAAAGAAATGAAATAGGAAAAGAGAAATGAAAGTCAAAGACTTTTAAAAAAGGAGCATTCCATTACTTTGTAGAAATTAGTGGGCCCATCACAGTGGCTTACACCTGTAATCCCAGCACTTCGGTAGCCAAGGCAGGCAGATCCCTTGAAGTCAGGAGTCTGGACTGGCCAACATGGTGAAACCCCATCTCTACTAAAAGTACAAAAATTAGCAGATACCTGTAATCGCAGCTACCCAGGAGACTGAGGCAGGAGAATTGCTTGAACCTGGGAGGTAGAGGTTGCAGTGAGCCAAGCCGAGATCGCACCACTGCACTCCAGCCTGAATGACAGAGAGACTGTCTCAAAAAAAGAAGAAGAAAAATTATTGATGGTAGTAAATATCCTTGGGTAACTGAAAAAAAAGTTTTTAGAAACTACTAGAAATGCCAAGATACTTTTGAAAAATGAACAAGAGTTCTGTGAATATAGGAGAAGGCATATGACTATAAGAAATGGTAAATGGCCAGGCACAGTGGCTCATGCCTGTAATACTAGCACTTTGGGAGGCTAAGGTGGGCAGATCGCAAAGTCAGTTCGAGACCAGCCTGGCCAATATGGTAGAACTCTCTCTCTACTAAAAATACAAAAAATTAACCAGGTGTGGTGGCACGCACCTGTAATCCCAGCTACTAAGGAAGCTAAGCAGAAGAATCACTTGAATCCGGGAGGCAGAGGTTGCAGTGAGCCAAGATGGTGCCACTGCACTCCAGCCTGGCAACGGAGCAAGACTCCGTCTCCAAAAAAAAAAAAAGTATCCCCATATTCCTCACTGCTTTTAAAGTATGCCTTGGATTATCTGCATGACCTAGTCCATCTTCCTCAAAGTATCTTCATTTTGATCCATACTAGCAGTGTCCATTCACATACAAGATACACAAAATATTTGTTGAACAAAATAAAAACCACTGCTCAGAGGGAGAAAGAACCCTTGAGAGGATATAAAAGCTTACCTGGAAATGGGAGCTTTAAAAAGACTGCACCGTTTTGACATAACTGTGGCAGGACAAGCCTAAAAATGTGTAGGATGAGCCTAAAAATGTGCAAGTGGCCAGGCGCAGCGGCTCATGCCTGTAATCCCAGCACTTTGGGAGGCCGAGGCTTGAACACTTGAGGCCAGGAGTTCAAGACCAGCCTGCCCAACATGGTAAAATCCTATCTCTACTAGAAAATACAAAAATTAGCCGGACGTGGCAGCGGGCGCCTGTAATCCCAGCTACTCAGCAGGCTAAGGGAGATGAATCGCCTGAACCCGGGAGGCGGAGGTTGCAGTGAGCTAAGATCATACCACTGTACTCCAGCCTGGGTGACAAGAGTGAAACTCTGTCTCAAAAAAGAAAAAAATGTGTAAATGGAGTATTAGAGCTCCTCAGTTTCTAAAAAATAATTGTAGTTGTACACAGTGCCTCATGCCTGTAATCCTAGCATTTTAGGAAGCCAAGGCTAGCAGATCACTTAAGGAACTTGAGACCAGCCTGGCTAACATGACAAAACCCTGACTCTACTAAAAGTACAAAAATTAGCGAGGCATGGTGGCACATGCCTGTAATCCCAGTTACTCAGGAGGCTGAGGCACAAGAATCACTTGAGCCATGGAGGTGGGGCTTGCAGTGAGCCAAGATCATGCCGTTGCACTCTAGCATGGGTGATAGAGGGAAACTGTATCAAAAAAAAAAAAAAAAGAATAATTGTGACCAGAATAGAAGCTAAGTTTGATTCAATGAAACGTTTAGGAAGAAAGTAGCCATGCCCACAGCCAAGGATGGCCATTCCATTCATTCAACAAATATTTCTTGAGCACCTTCTATATGCTAGGTATCTGTCAAGCCACTGAGGATACAGCAGTAAAAGAAACAATATGACTGTCCTGATGGAATTTACATTATTATGTGAAGAAAGACAACAAACCAATACACAAAAATGTCAGATAATGATAAGTACCATAAAGCAGTGACAGGAAAAGTGGAATGGGGAATGGGGAAAACCTATATAAGATGGCCAAAGAAGGTAACACTTGAGCACAGACCAAGCAAAATAAGGGAGCCACGTGAAGTTCTAGGTATTATTCCATGTGGAAGAAAGAGTAAATAGAAAGTTTCCATATGGGAATAAGAATAGAGTTCTTCAAAGAAAATCAGAAAGATGAGTATGGCCAGAGAGGAGTGAGCAAGCCAGGGAGTAAGAGAGGATAAAGTCAGTGTGATTTGCAGAGGCCACGGCAAAGAATCTGAAGTTCTTAACAATGTGATAGGAAGAAATAGGATGTTCAGAACAGAGAAGTGGCAAGATCTGATATACATTTTCAAAAGTTTGGATTACACTAATGATCAGAAATAACCCTTAAGTGACTTTATAAACTTCAATATTAAAGTATGAAGAGCCTACCCTTATAATTGCCACACAGGAATCTATTACTTATCTTAAAAGCTCAAGATAAAATTTAAAATATATTTTTAAAAACTTTCCGCATTCTTCTTCCGAGAAAAAAAAAAGTAATTATTCCAGCACTAATCTCAATCTCAGACTGACTTGTTCCAGTCTACAGAAGACATTATTTATAAAAGACTCTTTTTTCCTTCTACTATAGACAGGAAAGGGGAAAAACTGGATTCTTGCCAAAGAGCTTCTATTGCCCCCTAATGCCCATTTTAAAGAATGAAGACCTACACACATTAACAGTTTGGAAACACTAAGGAACATTACTAGATTTTGGAATACAGCTTCTAGCATCCTCTGCTGACAGATCCTTGCAGGTGTAATTAAACGACTCTGTTTTAAAGGACATTAATTCTACATTGAAATTAAAATCATTACGTTTTCTCACACCAACTTTTTAAAACTTTTCTTTAATTAAAGTCAACTTCAGTTAAATTAAAATTGGTCATTGATCAAATACTGGTACTGACAATGAAAACAATGATAAAATCCAGCAATTTTGAGTGCCTAATATGAGTCCTATGTTGCATGTTTACATGAATCATCTTATTCTCATCTCAACTCTTGAGAACTAAAAGATAATTTTCTCTCGCTTTCAATTCTTCAACCTCTCCCCATGTATCAGGGAAGGAGACTGACTGATATAGGTGGTTGGCAATGACCAAGGCCAAGGGGATGAGATGCCTCAGACCAGAAGACAAAGCAGCACAGTGGTGGCCCGAACTTGGACTCTCCACCACAGAATGTGCCAGCCAGGGAGTCAGACAGAGTTCATGGAAAACAGGTGCTCACAACTAGAAAGCTGCTGTTACATCCAGCCCTTAGTTACAGTCATAAAAATCCAACTTTCCATTTTCTGTAGTAATGGGAAACAAGATAGCGAAGATAATGAAAATCCTCAGTAATCCCAAAGTCTCTATTTAATTTTGAGTTACAACCCCCTTCATCTTAAAAAAAAAAAAAATTAGAATAATAAACAAGTAATAGAAATGTTAAAAGATTTTTCACTCTTTTCTCTGATCCTTCAGACTTGAATTTTTTTTACTTACTCAGTTCCAAGAAAAATAATTATAATCCTTCAAATTATACTGGAAAGAACAATTTTATTACCATTATAGATAAGCAAAATGGAATAAAGAATAAGTAAGAAAAACAAGTTTGTTATCAAAAGGAATTATAATTAACATTTTTAATATAGTGCCTTTTAACACTAAACTCCACTACTAACTAGTAACTGGAGTAAAATACATATCGGAAACAAAGAAATTAATCACAGTTGGACAGTGTAATTTATAATATACCTACTAGTAAGTACTCTGGTAATTTTGTTTCCAATTATAGAGCTATCAAAAAATCTTTTCTTTTCTTTTTTTTTTTTTTAATCATTCTGTTGCCCAGGCTGGAGTACAGTGGCATGGTATCAGCTGACTACAACCTCTGCCTCCCAGGTTCAAGCGATTCTCATGCCTCAGCCTCCCAAGTAGATGGAATTACAGGTGCACGCCACCATGCCCGGCTAATTTTTGTATTTTTAGTAGAGACAGGCTTTCGCCATGTTGGCCAGGCTAGTAGAATTCCTGACCTCAAATGATCTGCCTGCCTTGGCCTCCCAAAGTGCTGGAATTAAAAGTGTGAGCCACTGTGTCTGGCCACCCAAAAAAATCATTTTGAAACAAATACTGTAACTAGGAGGGGGCACACAGAACTACAGGGATGACAGAAATGTTCTATACCTTCTTTGAGATGGTGGTTACACACAATATACACAACTGTCAAAACTCATCAAACTCAACCTTTAAAATCTGTGCACATTATTATATTAAATTACACCTTAAAAGTAGGGTGTGGCAGCTCACACCTTTCACTCAGGACTTTGAGAAGCCAAGACAGGAGAGTTGCTTGAGGCCAGGAGTTTGAGACCAGCCTGGGCAACACAGCAAGACCTCATCTCCACAAAATAAAAATAAAAACAAATACTAGACCTCAATTAAAAACAATCACACTTTTAGAAAGTATTGTGTGGACTGTTTTCAGGAAAGAAAACCACAATTTTTTCTGACTAATTTGCCAGGTAGGTTCATAAGCTATCAAAATAAAGAATAAAGTTATAATTTATAAATTTAATTAATTAAGTAATCTCTATCTTGAGGCAGCTCTTGTAATTATTAAACTGTAATGTATCTAAATTGTAAGGATAGAGCAAGGCATATATAATGATTCTTACAGAAATAGATGTTTATTTAATTTCTAAGCTCACAATTCATTTGTTCATACTTATATACCTACTTCCATTTTCCAAACAGAAGCTAAGGGCTATGCGTCATTTAGAAAAAAAAAAACACACATTTAAATGTCACAAGCTTTTTAATTATAAAAACCAAAAATGTTCAATTCCATTTGACAAATATTTACTCTGTATATCCGATTTATAAGGTACTGCATTAGAAAATACAGGAGTTTTTAAAAATTACCATACCTTTTATACAAAAGTTCCTGTACTTGAGGTCATAATATATGATTGTAAAAGAAAGGCAAGGGAGTTAGAACAAGCACACAAATAATGATTTAACAAGAAGCCAGAAACCAAGCCTGGGAAGTAGCACATACTGCTGGCATCTGGAGAGGTTGCTTAGAGGAAATCACATTTCAAATGGTCCCTAAAGGGTGAATAGAATTTTAACAAGCAGAAACTGGAGGAATGAGAAAGTAGCATTAAAGTTTTGATCAGTACTTAAGTCAAAACTAGCAGACTCAGGCCAGGCACAGTGGCTCACAACTATAATCGCAGCACTTTGGGAGGCCAAGGCAAGCAGATTGCTTTAGCCCAGGAGGTCTAGACCAGCCTGGGCAAAATGGCAAGACCTTGTCTCTAAAAAAGAAAAAAAAAAAAACACACACAAACTCCAAGCTGGGTGGAGTCACATTCGTCTGTGTTCCTAGCTACTCAGGAGGCTTAGGCAGAAGCACTGCTTGAGCCCAACAGTTTTATACCAGCCTGTGCAACATAGCAAAACCCCATCCCTTAAAAACAAACAAACAAAAAAACTAGCAGACCTCTTTGTCAGAGAAAATGAATGGGCAAAATAGGGATTTGTGAGGTCTGAAACATTTATGTATCAGGTCTTCTATATATTTGCCTATTGTGATGAAAGATTTGACATGTCTTTGAAAAAATATTCTCAATTACTGATAGAGCCACTGCTGAGGAATGAATTATAATAATTGTGAAAAATAATAGAAAAGAGTGAATGACTAAAACATTCTCTATAAAAAAAAAAAAGCCTGTTTCAGGCCAGCACGGTGGCTCACACCTGAATCCTAGCACTTTGGGAGGCTAAGGAAGGCTGATCACAAGGTCAGGAGTTTGAGACCAGCCTGACCAACATGGTGAAACCACGCTCTAGTAAAAATACAAAAATTAGTTGGGCATGGTGGAACACACCTGTAATCCCAGCTACTCAGGAGGCTAAGGCAGGAGAATCACTTGAACCCAGGAGGCAGAGGTTGCAGTGAGCCAAGATAGTGCTACTGCACTCTGGCCTGGGCAACAGAGCGAGACTCTTTCTCAAAAAAAAAAAAAAAAAAAGAAGAAGAAGATGGCCGATTAGCAACAGCTCAGGAATGTAGCTCCCAGTGAAAGCACAGAGAACGAGTGGATGCCGCACTTTCCGACGAATTTTTGTTGCCCACAGACCGGGAGATTCCCGGCAGAGGAGCCACACGGGTCACCAGCGCGACTCGTTGGGTCGGCGCGGCTGTTTTGCCGGCGCTCCAGCGCGGCGCTTCCCGGTGCGGAGTGTACGGGACGGACGGGCTCGGCTGGTCCCATCCCCACAAGGAAAACAGCAATTGGAAGCGCTGCAGACTGAGAGTCTCACAGCAAGCACAG
>CAUYQU010065874.1:0-17504 GCA_963574635.1 Cheracebus regulus | reverse complement strand
GGGCTGCTCCGCCTGGGAATCTCCTGGTCTGGGGTAATAAAAATCCGTCTGGAAATGCGGCGTCCACTCACCCTCTGCACTTTCACTGGGAGCTGCAATCCTGAGCTGCTCCTAATCCGCCATCTTGGATCTCTCTCCGATTCTGTTGTTATTGGTCTGTTCAGGTTTTATATTTCTCTCTGATTCATTCTTGATAATAGTTATATGTCCAAGAATTTATCCATTAGCTCTAGATTTTCCAATCTGTGAGTATATTATTGTTCATAATAGTCTCTAATGATCTTTGTATTTCTGTGACATCCACTGTAATTGCATGTGTGTGTTTGTGTGTGTGTTTCTAATTATATTTTGGAGGTTCTTTTCTTTTTAGTCTAACCGAAGTTTATTTTTTATTGTGTAAAAAACAAACGTTTTGTCTGTTTGGCCCTTTGTATTTTTAGTCCTAAATTTATGTTCTGATCTTATTTCTTTCTACTAATTTTGAGTTCATTTTGTTCTTGCTTTTCTTGTTCCCTGAAGTGCACTGTTAGATTATTTGAAGTCTTTTTATTTTTGAATGTGGGTGTTTATCAAAATAAAATTTCCTCAGAGTACTGCTATTGCTTTGTACCATAAGTTCTGGTATGCTGTGTTTCCATTTTTATTTGTTTCAACAAGTCTTTAAACTTCCTTCTTAATATTTTATTTACCTGTTGGCCATTCGAGAGCTCATTAATTTCCATCTGTTTATGCAGTTTCCAAAGTTTCTCTTGTTATTGATCCTAGTTTTATTTTATAGTGATAAGAAAAGATAGCTGGTATAATTTTAACTTTTTGAATTTGCTGAGACATGTTTTTTGGCCTAACATATGGTATATCCTGGTGAATGTCCCATGTATTGATGAGAAGAACATGTATTCTGTAGCAGTAGGATGAAATGTTTTGTAAATGTTAGGTAGGGTGGGTTTGTGTGTGTGTGTGTGTGTAGAGTTTAATTTACTTCTTCTGTCTAAATGTTCTGTCACTGACAGACCATCAGGAAGTGGGATGTTTAAGTCCCCTACCATTATTGTATTAAAGTGTCTCTCTCCCTTTAGACCTATCAAGCTTTCCCTTTGTATTTAGGTGTTGTGTGCATACTATTTATAATTGCTATATCCTCCTGCTGAATTGACCCTTTTTTCATTATATAATGACATTCTGATATGGTTTGGATATTCATCCCTCCAAATCTCATATTGAAATATAATTCCTAGTGTTGGAGGTGGGAACTGATGGGAGGTAATTTGATCATAGGAGTGAACTTCTCATGAATGGTTCAGCACCATCCCCTTGGTGCTGTCATCACAATAGTGAGTGAATTGTCACAGATCTGATTTTTTAAAAGTGTATGGCACCTTTCCCCATTTCTCTCTCTTGCTCCTCCTCTCACCATGTGAGACACATGCTCCCTCTTCACCTTCTGCCATAATTGTAATTGTAAGTTTCCTGACGCCTCCCCAAAAGCTGAGCAGATGCCAGCACCATACTTCCTGTAAAGCCTGCAGAATTGTGTACCAGTTAACTCTCTTTTCTTTATAAATTATCCAGCCTCAAGTATTTCTTTATAGCAATGGAAAAATGCCTAACCCACCTTCTTTGTGTCTTTTTACAGTTTTTGACTTGAAGTTTATTTTATCTAACTACTCTTACTCCTTTTTGGTTTTCATTTGCATAGAATATCTTTTTCCATTCCTTTAGTTTCAGCCTATGTGCATCTTTATGTATGAAGTAAGTTTCTTGTAGGCAAAATATGGTTGGATCTTTTTTTTTTAATCCATTCAGCCACTCTTTTATTTGGATAATTTAGTCAATTTACTTTAATGTTATTATTGATAGGTAAGAACTCACTATTGACGTTATGTTAGTTGTTTTCTGGTCATGTTGCAACTCCTCTCTTCCTTACTTTCTTTTTTACTGTATACCTTTGTGGTTAAGTGATTTTTCTGTGGTAGGTAGTATGTTTTAATTTCCTTGCTTTTTATTTTTAGTGTATCTATTATAGGTATTTGCTTTGTGGTTATTGTGAGGCTTACAGAAAACATCTTATAACAAATTATTTTAAATGTAACCAGTTATTCAAAATGAAAATCACAAAAGGAGAAAAATGGAAGAAAACTTTACACTTTATCTCCCTACATTTTTTATAATGCCTGTGTCTTAACAAATTACTGTGATTATTACAATTTTTGATAGATTTTCCTTTTAATTTTCAAACTAGAGATATGAGTAGCTTATACATCACTACTGTAGTAGTAGGGTATTTGTCTGTTTCTCTATGTACTTACTTTTACCAGTGAGTTTTATACGTTTAGATGCATTCTTGTTATACATTCGGATCCTTTTCTTTTAGAATGAAGAGCTCCCTCTAGCGTTTCTTATAGGATAGATCTGGTGATGATCAATCTTGGTCAGTTTTCATTTGTCTGGGCAAGTATCTCCTTCCTATTTCCTGGATAGTTTCTTGGATATAGTATTCATGACTGAAAGTTTTTTTCCAGCCAGGTGTGGTGGCTCATACGTGTAATCCCAGCACTTTGGAAGGCCAAGGCAGGAGGAAAACTTAAGCTCAGGAGTTCAAGACCAGCTTGGGCAATACTGGGAGAACTTGTTTCTACAAAAAATTTGAAAATTAACCAGGCTTGGTAGCTCATACCTGTAGTCACAACTACTCAGGAGGCTGAAGTAAGAGGAGCACTTGGACTTCAGGAAAATTGAGGCTGCAGTGAGCCAACATTGTGCCACTGCACTCTAGCCTAGCTGACAAAGTGAGATTCTGTCTCCAAAAAAAAAAGAAGTATTTTTTTTTCCTTTTTTTTTTTTTTTTGAGATGGGAGTCTGAGAGTCTCGCTCTTTTGCCCAGGCTAGAGTGCAGTGGTGCAATCTCGGCTCACTGCAACCTCTGTCTCCTGGGTTCAAGCAATTCTCTGTATCAGCCTCCCTAGTAGCTGGGATTATAGACGCCTGCTACCACACCCAGCTGATTTTTGTATTTTTAGTAGAGATGGGGGGGTTTCACCATCTTGACCAAGCTGGTCTTGAACTCCTGACCTTGTGATCCACCTGCCTAAGTCTCCCAAAGTGCTAGGATTACAGGCATGAGCCACCACACCCTGCCAAAAAAAGTTTTTTTTTTCTTTGCATTTTAAATATGTTTTTCCACTCCCTCCTGGCCTGTATGGCTTCTGCTAAAAAGTCTGTTACCAGACAGATAACTCGTTTACATGTTATTTTCTTCTTTTCTCTTGCTGCTTTTAGGATCCTTTCTTTGTTCTTGACCCTTGAGAGTGCAATTATTATATGCTTTGGGGTGGTCTTATTTGGATTTGAATCTATTTGGTGATATTTGACCTTCCTGTACTTGTATATTAATATCTTTCTCTAGGTTTAGAGAGTTTGCTGCTGCTATTTCTTTGAATAGCTTTCTACACCTTGCTATTTCTCAACTCTCTCTTGAGAGTGGACAGAGGGAAGGCACAGAGACTGGGCTGAAGGGAACAAAGCTGGGAACCCAGAACAGGGATACTGCAAACCAGGACTCATTCTGGCACCCACCAATTCCTGTGGAAGGGGTGAGTTTAACAGGCAAGGAGCAGCTCACTCTCACCATGGGCCTCCAGAATCCTAGCAAAAGGAGAGCTCTCAACAACGAGAGACTAGAGATACTTGAGTTGGCAGGAAGAGATGTCTACAGAAAAGGTAGGGGCAGAAATCCAGCTGGTGCAGAGTCCAGAGAGTTTGCTGCAACAGTGTCTTACTGGAGTATAGCCAGGGACACCCATGTCCCTAGGCTTGTCTTGCTCCCATAGGGCACTTTAGCCCTAGGGGCACAGTCAGACCCGAACTCTGCCAGGTGGTCTTGCCCATGAGACAGGACCAGTTTGACCTGAGCATCCCTTGGTCTGCTGGCCTCTCACAGAGCCCCAGCCTGGCTGCACCTGCTTGCAGTCCAGCTCCCAGGTACCTCCTTGGGGGCCCACATCATAGCTCCTGTGCTGGTGGACCATGCCTGACCAATATATGGTTCCAGCAGAGCAGCCTTCTCAGATATGTACCAGGCTTCCCTTGCCATACTTGTCAGCATTGGTGGGCATGGAACACACCAGCTCAGCTGTCAGCAGTGCCCTGGCCCTGTGCCAAAACTGCAATTGGCACAAAACTAGGCATGGAAAACAGCGAGCCTACCCCTTCCCTGAGCAGCCACCACCACCCATGTGAGCATACACAGAACTGCACGCACAGTCCTGCCCCCAACACCATCCTGTCTCCATGCTAACACCACCACCACCACAAACATGCAGTCACTGGTGGAAGACCCGGGTGCTGCCCAAGCCATGCTACCACTTTTACTGCTGTGATTGCCTGCATGGAGGCTGGTACCACAGCACCCACTAGCACCCTGCTAGTGGGATAAGGAGCACTCATCTTGCCATGGTGCCACTGCTGTTGTTGCTGGTATATGCAAATGAAAACAAATCCAGTGGCCACCGCCCTATGAAGTGCTTTGGCTGGTACTACCCATTGGAATGATGTGGCCAGTGGTCCAGAAGCATCTTGGTCCCTCCAGCACAGGTTCCTAACCTTGAGCCAGAGAGCAAAGGTTGTGCCTGATACCAGTCCCCCAGGGTTAGAGCACACAGTTTAGGAATCCTGAGATGAGACAGCTCCCTAAAATCTTCCAGAAATAAAGCCAGTTGACTGAACTCACTTTATACACAATCAAACCCCGAAAGTCATCAAAAAGGATTAAATTAAAAAAAAAAAAACTCATCCAAAGGACAGCAACTTCAAAGACTGAAGAAACATTAGCCCACAAAAATGAGATAGAACCAGCACAAAAACTCTGACAGTTTTAAAAGCCAGAGTGCTTTCTTTCCTCCAGACAACTGCAGTAGTTCTTCAGGCAAGGGTTCTTAACTGAGCTGAGATGGCTGAAATGACAGAAATAGAATTCAGAATATAAATAGAAATGACGATCATTGAGATTCAGAAGAATATTGAAACCCAGTCTAAGAAAACTGTGAATCACAATAAAATGTTACAGGAATGGACCGGCTAAATAGCCAGTATAGAAAAGAACATAAACAACCTGATAGAGCTGAAAAGCACACTATAAGAATTTCATAATGCAATCACAATGCAAGACCAAGCTGAGGAAAGAGTCTCAGAGCTTGAAGACTGGCTTTCTTAAATAAGACAGATAAGAATAAAGAAAAAAGAGTGAAAAGGAATAAACAAAACCTTTGTGAAATACAGAGTTATGTAAAGAGACCAAATATATGATTTATTGGCATTCCTAAAAGAGATGGAGAGAATGGAAGCAACTTGGAAAACATATTTCAGGATATCATCCATGAGAACTTCCCCAACCTAGCTGAAGAGGCCAACTTTGAAATTCAGAAAATGCAGAGAACTCCCACAAAATACTTTACAAGAATATCATCCCCAAGACAGATACTCATCAGATTCTCAAAGGTTAAAATGAAGGAAAATATATTAAAGGCAGCTACAGAAAAAGGACAAGTCACTTATAAAGGAAATCCCCTTGTACTAACAGCTTACCTCTCAACAGAAACCCTACAAGCTAGAAGAGACTGGGGACCTATATTTGACGTAATTAAAGAAAAGAAATTCCAACCAAGAATTTCATATCCAGCCAATCTAAGCTATATAAGCAAAGGAGAAATAAGATCATTTTCAAATAAGCAAATGCTGAGGGAATTCATTACCACCAGAATTGGCTTACAAGAGTTCCTGAAGGAAACACTAAAAATGGAACATTACTAACAACTGCAAAAACACACTTAAGTACATAGACCAGTGACACTGTAAAGCAGCCAAACAAGCCTGCAAAATAACCAGCTAACAACATAATGACAGGATAACATCCACACATATTAATACTAATCTTGAATGTAATGGGTTAAATGCCCCAATTAAAAGGTACAGAGTGGCAAACTGGATAAAGAAGCAAGAACCAATGGTATGCTGTCTTCAAGAGACCCAACTCACATGAAGTGACACCCATAGGTCCAAAATAAACAGATGAAGAAAAATCTACCAGGCAAATGGAAAATAGGAAAAAGCAGGGGTTGCCATCCTAATTTCAGACAAAACAGACTTTGAACTAAAAAAGACTTAAAAAGACGAAGAAGGGCATTACATAATGGTAAAAGATTCAATTCAACAAGAATGCCTATCTTAAACATATATAGACACAGGAGCAATCAGTTAGGCAAAGAATTGTTAGATATGACACCAAAGCATGACTCATAAAAAGAAAACAATTGATACATTGGACTTCACAAAAGTAAAGCTTCTGCTTTTTGAAACACACTGTTAATGAAATGAAAAGGTAAGCCACAGACTGGAAGAAAATATTTGCAATCATATCTGATAAATTAATCGTATCCAGAATATATAAAGAACTTTCAAAGCTCAACCATAAGTACACAAATAACCTAATTGAAACTAGGCAAAATTAGGCCAGGTATGGTGGCTCATGTCTGTAATACCAGCAATTTGGGAGGCAAATGAGGTGGAAGGATAACTTGCACCCAGGAGTTTGAGACCAGCTTAGGCAATGTAATAAGACCCTGGATCTCCAAAAATTTATTTTTTAATTAGCCAGATATGGTGCTGCACACCTCTAGTCTCACCTACTCAGGAGGCTGAGGTGAGATGATCACTTGACACCAGGAGTTAGAGGCTACAGTTATATAGAATCATTCTGTTGCACTCCAACCCAGGTGATAGAGCAAGACCCTGACTAAAAATAAAACAAAAAACTGGGCAAAATATTTGAACAAACATTTCATCTGGATGACTAATAAGCATTAAACAGGCAATAGTTGTGTATTAGAGTTCTTCAGAGAGACAGACTCAATAGGATTGATGAAAAGATATTCAATATCGTTAGTCATTATGCAAATGCAAATTAAAATCATAATGAAATCTCATTATGGTTTTAAAGCTATTAAAAGTCTAAAAATTAAAAATACTAACCATACCAACTATTGGTGAGAATGTGGAGTAACTGGAACACTAATAGGAATGTGAACTGATACAGACACTTCAGGAAACAGTTTGGCAGTTTCTGCAAAAGTTAAGGATACATATGCCATGTGAACCAGTCATTCTCAAGCAAAATACTTTCCTTATATTTACCCAAGAGAAATAAGATCATATGCCCATACAAAGACTTGTTCACAAATACCCATAGCAACTGTATTATAATTTATATAATAGTCAATATTTTGACTATTATAGTAAAAAACTGGAAACAACTCAAATGTCCATCAGCAAGTGAGAGATTTTTCTTAAGTTGCAATATACCCACATGGTGGAACACTACTTAACAAAAAAGAATAGCAAACTATGGATACAGGCCACAACAATGGATACAGGCCACAACAAAGATAAATCTCAAAATAATTTAGCTGAGTTAAAAAAAAACTGAATATTTTATAATTCAATTTATATAAGGTTTGAGGAAATGCAAACTAATTTATAGTGACAAAAAGTAGATCAGTGGTTGCCTGGAGACATGGGTGTAGAATGCAAGGAGGGAAGGAACTGTAGGAAGGGGTTATAAAAGGGCACAGGGACACTCTTGGAGTTAGTGGATATTGTGGTAGGTAGAAAATGTCCATGTCCTAATCCCCAGAATTTATGAATGTTTTCTTACATGGTAAAGGGACTTTGCACATGTGATTAACAGTCTTGACATGGGGAGATGAGCCTACATTATCCAGGTGAATTCAGTAAAATAAGGATCATTTTAAGGAAAAGAAGGAAGCAGGAGAGTCAGAAAAGGAGATGTGAAGACAGAAGCACAAGTCAGAGAGATGTGGCCATCGACCGAGAAATGCAGGTAGACTCTAGAAGGTAGAAAAGGCAAGGAACAAATTCTCCTTTAGCGACTCCAGTAGCAACAAAGGTCTGCTGACCCCTTGATTATAGCCCCATGAGACCCATTTTACACTTCTTATCCGGGACAGTGAGCCATGATTGCACCACTGCACTCCAGCTTGGGCAACAGAGCAAGACCTTGTCTTAAAAAAAATTCAGAGAAAATTAAAACTTTTTCCAACAAACAATAATTAAGAAACTTCATTACCAGGAAAGTTGTACTACAACTCATGCTAAAATAAGTTCCTCGGGAAGAAACATTATGATATCAGACAAAAAGTTAGATCTCCATAAAGAAATAAAAATATTTAGAAACAGTTGAAAGCAAATGTAAAAGACCTTTTAAGAAATACATTATTGTTATGGTTACTTCATAAATGTTTGCTCTGTACATACTCTAGAAAGTTATAGCCCTGATCATATAGTCACAGTTGTTCTATATTAGTTAAGGCTCTATCAATTATGTGTCAGCAAATTAAATTCCAACTAGCTAGTTGTTCTTGTTTCTCTCTACCTGCATCTATTCAAAGGCACATGTGGAAAAGAACACAAAAATCACCTACATAAAAAGAAAATCTCAGAAATATATTACTAGGGAGCAAATTAAAACACGGATCCAAACACTTCCATATGAGTTTTAAAATACTTATGATAAATCAAGAAAAGGGCAAACACGTCTTCTAGAGCTGGGATACACTCATCTCCTCCCTTAGACAACAGAACTCCAGGTTTCCCAGCCTGGATTCCAGGCCTTACACCAGCTGCATCACAGGTTCTCAGGACTTTGGCCTCAGACCAAGAATTACACAAATCTTCACCCAGTGTTGTCTCTACTTCCTCACCTCACATTTTCTGCTCACCCCCCATGAATCAGGCTTCCCCCACCTCCCTGAGGTAGCACATGTCCATTTATTCACCAATGACTTCCATATTGAAAAATCCAAATGTCACTTTTCTGTAACTTTCTTGATCTCTCAGCAGCATTTCAGACAGATAATCATGTCTCTCTCTTGAAACACTTTCTTTTCCTGGCTGCCATAGATTGTACTTTTTTTTGTTTCTCTCCTACCTCAATGATGTCCCTTGTCTTTTTTTTTTTTTCTTTTTTCTCACTCCACTCCCTCCTCTCAATTTGTAAATGTTGGATCACCCTAGAGTTACATCCTGGGTCAAATTCTCTAGTGTATCTACAAACCTTAGAGAACTTCATCCAGTACAATGACTTTAGATACTTCTGTTTTCTAATGACTCTAACATCTGTATTTTCAATCTATACCTCTTCTAGAACTCCAGCCTCACATATCCAGTTGCCCTCCTGACATGTGCAAATGGGTCTTTATAGGCACTGGAATACCTCTTGATTCTTCTCCCCACTAAGTAACAGGGCTTCTTCTGTCATCTCCTCCCACCTGTTCTTCCTCCTCACCCCAACTCATGCCCTACACTTTAATCTCAGCCATTACCCATGCTCCTTTGTTTCCTTGCTTCTACATATCTTTCTGGCTGTAATGTCCCACCCCTCACTGCCCACCTGGAAACCTCCTCAGCCCAAATTTCAACTCCTTTGCAAAACCTATTATCACTTTCCCCCCAACTCATAGTGTGTGTCTTGGGTGTTTCCATAGCACTGCGTGTGTGTGTGTGTCTCCACATATAAATTGATTGCTACTAGACTGAAATGCTACAAGGTTAGACTCTGTGTAGGAGTCTGAAATATGAAGGGCATTCAGATACTGAATGAAAGAGATGCTGAGGTACCTTGTAGATAGGGTGGAGGCTATCAAGCTTCTCATTGTAGCCACAGCAATAACCTCAGCTGTCAAGTGTCCCCTTAGCGGATGTGACTGTAACTGGTGCAGCTGGAAATCAGAGCTCTAGACCCAGGTCTTGGCCAGAAGCCAGGCCATGGTGGGAGATTCAAGGGGAAAAAGAGCAGAGGTGGCGGACATCCATATCGAGGTGGCTGGAGCTAGAGCAGGAGAGAGAGTGGGGGCTGAGGACCTGTATATCTAAGTCCCTAAAAGAGATCAGTGACTGGTGGAAAAATACCTGGGCCCTCTTACCTGGATGACCATGGGTAAGAGTCTTCCATCAGGCTGAAGCTTCAGCATGACCAAAGGGGCTGCCATGAATTGCTGCTTAAAAATGATGACATTAGGCTTGACCCCATCCAGCAGGGAGAGAAATCCACTTCAAAGAAAGATCCAGACTGCAGGGGCAGGGGCAGGGGCAGTAATAGAAAACAGGGTTGACTTCATTTCTGGAGCTGTCCTTCTGTCATTTTCCAGCGTAGATCCTTCCTCTACCCATCCAAGTCTTTTTTACTTTAAACTCCACTTTCCCCAGAACCAAACAATTGAACACAAAGTTTCATGACTGATGTCTTTCTTCAGACTTGGAGCTCCCTGCAGTGAAATTTCTGGTTTTCTACCACATAAAACCTCCACTCCCAACCTCATCCTTCACTTATCCCCTCTTCTGTCAGCTTTAGCCAACATAGCAAAAATATTTCCTTTATCTACCCACCTTCCCCCAAAATAGATTCAGCTTTTAGCTTTCCAAAGCTTTGTTTAGGTTTTCTTGCTATTTTTCTCCAGAAGCTTGAGCTCTTCTCTAAGACTGATATATGCTCAATGAAGAAGGAAGAGAAAACCTTGGAGACGGAAGAGAAAGAAAAAAAGATACAGGAGGAGATGCTGTAGATCCACATTCTCAATCAGGGGCGATTCCTTCTCTCCTCACTCCCCAACCCCAGGACTTTCAGCAATCTCTGGGGACATGTTCAGTTGTGACAACTGGGGGAATGCCGCCGACATCTAATGGGTAGAGGCCAGGAATGCTACTAAACACCGTATGATGCACAGTAAAGCACTCTGCCCCCGCCACAGAGAATTATGTGGCGTAGAATGTTAATAGTGCCAAAGTTGAGAAATCCTAAGTGCAAATGCAGGAGGGTGTAGATGAAGGAGGTGTAGACGGAGGAGATGAGAGAAGAGGCTGGAGATGGGAGGAGAAGGAAGCAAAGAGAAGGGGTGGGTAATGGAGGTGTGGGGGTAATGGAGGTGCTGGTAATGGCTGGGATGGTGGATGGGCAGAGATAGCCCAGCGGCACCTGGAGTTCTTTCTCCAGCTGGGGCTTCAAGTCTTCCATCTCTAGAGGCAGCACCAGGCGGGCTGGGAGCCTTGAAGAATGCCTCCAGAGCATGGGGTTTGCACCACTGAGAAACTGGCACCCAAAGAAGGCATCATCCTTCCAAGAATCATAAACACACTCTAGGAACATCAGTTGGGGAGCACACTGTGAGCTGAGCTCCTAATCCCACTGACACATTACTCTTCCATTCTCTCTCCCCGATCTCTTTCAAATCCCTGGGTTGGAAATCTGTATATTGGTTTTGGGAGGTTGTGGAAACTGACCAGCCAGGGGAGTCTTTCCACGTGGGAACATTTTTTTGAAATCTTCCAGCCTTCTCACACAATTCGTGAAATCCAATGTCCCTTTAATGGCCAAGTCCTTCAACCTGTGGAAAGAATGGAGTGCAAGAAGATCAAGGAAGGATCCCACCTTGCACCCTGGGAAGTGCCCAGCCTCAACCTGGCACTCACCCTTTTGCTAGGGAGAACTTAAAGTCTAAATCCTTATCCTCGAGGAATCGCTTGTCCCTAGAAAGGTCCGGTTGCCTATTCCCTGCTATAGGCAGGATTAACCCATCTTTCCAGGAGCCCCACCTGGAGGAAGAACATGGAGGTAGGGCGAAGGGGGCGGGCGGCGGGTTTCTTGGCATCTGAAAAGGAATCAAGGACTTTCTGGGACTCACTGGTACACCTTCCTTCTTTCCTCGAGCTCCTGCTCCCTATATTTCTTACACAGGTGCTGGAGGCCATCACTCACGGTCTGGGCTGGGGAAGGGGGACAAGAGCATGTGCCCTCCCTGGTCACTCCTCTGCACTCATTCCTCTCTATCAGCCACCCTCCTCTGCCCCGTCTTCTTTACTTCTCCCCCTCTCCCTCATTTTTCCCTGTTTTGCAGTAGCCTCCCCCCACCCGCTTCTTCCTCCAGCCCCCCTCGGGACTGCGCCCCTTCTCCACCGAGCTCACCAGTAGCCTAGGGCAGGTAGATAATCCCGTTGCCCTGCACCCAGCGGTAGAAGGGAAAAAAGGCCTCGCCCTGGGTCCCCGGGCCCTGCACTGAGATCCATTTGCAGAACCAGTCAAGACTCAACAGCTCGTTGCGCTTGCACAGCTTCACCATCAGGAGGCGCCCCAGGTGCAGGGGGACGTCGATCTCCACCTCCGCCTCCTGCGCCACAGGACGCAGCTCAGTGTGGGGTTTGGGGTCTTCAGGGAGGGGGGTGGGGTCGGTGAACCTTCAGAGAATCCTGGCTCCGTTTTCCCCTCGGAGGGAGATAACTGAACCAGGTGGAGGTGAGGAGGGACAGCAGGTACAGTGGGCTGCCAGCCTCCCCCCTCCTGCCATGTCTGGGGAACCCCTGTGCACCCCAGCGGGCGTCTCTGGGTCTCTGCTCCTTCCACTCCAGCAGGAAAACGCCTCTCGTCTCTCCTTTTCCTTTCCGTATCAGGCGCACCAAGTGCACCCGACCTGACTCTGCTTTCCGGGTTTCGCGGGGCTGGGGCTCCAGAGCCCGCAGGCTGCTCCGACTGGCCCGGGCTCCCAGTAACTCTACTGCACTCCAGGGCCCCAGCTCTCACAGGCGGTCCGCACTCACCTTTCCACACACCTGCGACAGCTGCTTGCCTACCAGCCACAGCTGCACCAGGTTGGGGGAGCCCGCCAGGAGTGAATCCCTGGTGGCTACAGGGACCCTGCACTTGCCCATCTTGCATGGACCTGGAGGAGGATCTAAGGAGAAATCTGCTAGAAGAGGATCTGAGACCCAGCTCCCAGGGAACCACGCCCAGTCGAGTGCCTCTTATATTTGGGTTTCCCCACCTCCCACCCACAGATTCCCCCCCCACTAGGAGGAGCTCTGGGACTATGCCAGGCTACCGGCTCTGTATCCAGGGTTTCTCCCAGCAGCTCTGGAGGGTGCAGCCCCACCCATATTCACTTGGCAAACACTCCCTGCTGCCAGTTTCACCCCCTGCCATGAGCTGAACACACTGGCCTGCGGATGACAGCTAAACCCTAGCTCCCTTGTATGTGATGGTATAGCTATCATTTGTGGAATGTTTCCTTGAAGTGTAGGGGTGTTTTTCAATGGACAGCTGACACTTCCGTTCACCCACCCCTGCTTACCTCTCTCCTGGACATCCTGTACTATGGTGAACAAAAGAGCTTGAACACCCCTTCCATCTCCTCACATTGAAAGAGTCAATCAAAATAGTTGGCTAAAGTGAAAAAGTATACAGATATACTTTAGTATTTTGTTTTAAACTTAATAAATGTTGAGCCATTCATGAATTTTTAATAAAGGGTCAATGTGTTTTCATGGAATGGGGGTCCATAATAAGAGCTCCCCTAGGTCTTTCTTGCATAACCTATATCTAGATGAGTTGATATTTGCTTAAAATGGAGCTAGAAGCTAAAGGTTCTTGTGGGGAACAAGGCTGAATAAATGCAGCCTCTATTTAGATCTTTACAGTTTTCTCAAAACCATTTATAGTTGTATGGTTGACTTTTAGTCATCAAATTGACAGTGATTTTTAAAAGATTATTGATTATATAGTCAAAGTATTCAACTTATTTTAATAAAACAATACCTGTTGAGAAAACTGGCTAGACATATGCAGAAAGCTGAAACTGGATCCCTTCCATACTATCTTATACAAAGATTAACTCAAGATGGATTAAAGATTTAAACCTAAAACCATAAAAACCCTAGAAGAAAACATAGGCAATACTGTTAGACATAGGCACAGGTAAAGACTTCGTGACTAAAACACCAAAAGCAATGGCAACAAAAGCCAAAATAGATGAATGGGATCTAATAAAGCAAAGAGCTTCTGCACAGCAAAATAAACTATCATCAGAGTGAACAGGCAATCTACAGAATGGGAGAAAGTTTTTACAGTCTACTCATCTGACAAATAGCTAATATCCAGAATCTACAAAGAACTTAAACAAATTTACAGGAAAAAAAACAATCCCATCAAAAAGTGGGTGAAGGATAGGAATAGACACTTCTCAAAAGGAGATATTTATGCAGCCAACAAACGTATAAAAAAAGATCATCACTGGTCATTAGAGAAATGCAAATCAAAACCACATTGAGATACCATCTCACGCCAGTTAGAATGGTGATCACTAAAAAGGAGACAGATGCTGGAGAGGATGTGGGGAAATAGGAACACTTTTACACTGTTGGTGGGAGTGTAAATTAGTTCACCCATTGAAGACATTGCAGTGATTCCCCAAGGATCTAGAACTAGAAACATCATTTGACCTAGCAGTCCCATTACTGGGCATATACCCAAGGAATTATACATCATTCTATTATAAAGACACATGCACATATACGTTTATTGCAGCACTGTTCACAATACCAAAGACTTGGAACCAACCCAAATACCCATCAATGTTAGACTGGATAAAGAAAATGTGGCACATATACACCATGGAATACTATGCAGCCATGAAAGCAATGAGTTCATGTCCTCTGCATGGACATGGATGAAGCTGGAAACCATCATTCTTAGCAAACTAATACAAGAACAGAAAACCAAACACCGCATGTTCCCACTCATGAGAACACAGGGAAGGGAACATGGGGCCTGTCGGGGGGTGAGGGGCAAGGGGAGGGATAGGATTAGGAGAAATATATAAATGACAGAGTGATGGATGCAGCCAACCATCATGGCACGTTTATACCTATCAAACCTGCATGTTCTACACATGTAACTCAGAACTTAAAGTACAATTTAAAAAAAAATCAAGTATCTCCTAAAAAAAACCCCACAAAAAACACCTGCATGTTTATACTCTTATTAGTTTGTTTATAAAGTGCATCATTACAATAACAAATATAACTGACATAAAGAGGTTTTTTTTTTTTTTTGAGACAGAGTCTTGCTCTGTCAACCAGGCTGAAGTGCAGTGGCATGATGTTGGCTCACTGAAACCTCCGCCTCCTGGGTTCAAGCAATTCTCCTGCCTCAGCCTCCCGAGTAGCTGGGATTACAGGCGCCCCCATCATGCCCAGCTCATTTTTATGTACTTTTAGTAGAGATGTGCTTTTATCATGTTGGCCAGGCTGGTCTCAAACTCCTGACCTCAAGTGATCCGCCCACCTCAGCCTCCCAAAGTATTGAGATTGCAAGTGTGAGTTACATGCCTGGCCATAAACATTATTGGAAGTTTACACAAGTATTCATGATTAACATGAAGCTCAGTTGGTAGACAGCAAAGTGCCAGGCATGTCAGAAATTAGCCTACAGGCTATGTGCATTTGGCATGCTGTGGGCATATCAGTCTTTTCTGGAGGAGAGGATAGTGTCAGTCTCCTGATAAGCTGGTGATGGGTAGGTAATTTAAAAGCTTCTATTGTAAAATCTAGTTTCTCTGACACTGCCCTGTCCACTGTAGCCACATCCCCCCATACTCAATCCTGAGAACATGTGTGGTCATGACACTCATTCACGTTATTCACCAATAAAACCCTCTATCCATCCATCCTCAAAATCAGAAACACTCTCCTATCCTCCTCTTGGACTTCAACCTCTGACAAGCTTCACCTCCACTCTATACCCTACCATTATCCTCTAGAGCCTCAATTTCTCTGTGAAGAAGATCCTTCTAACATTTTAGCAACATATTCCCTCCACTTAACCTCTAATCCCTATTTTCAGTTTCAATCACCGACCAGTGCAATCACAGCTTAGACTTCATTTGTCACTTAAATCTCTGAGAACACATGGACATAGGGAGGGGAACATCACATACCAGGGCCTGTTGGGGGGTGGGGGTCTAGGGGAGGGATAGCATTAGGAGAAAAAACTAATGTAGGTGACGGGGGGATGGATGCAGCGAACCACCATGGCATGTGAATACCTATGTAACAATCTTGCATGATCTGCACATGTACCCCAGAACTTAAAGTGTAATAAAAAAAAAAAACTCACCTCCGGTATTTTACCCATTTTGTGATTTATCCACTAAGCCCATGAGCCACTCTCTCCCTCCTGAAGATTACGACTGGAGAGAGAAGAAAGAGAGAGAAATTAAGTTTCTGAGGATTTTCCAGGTCCTGTGAAATCCAGCTCAATTCTCTTCCTTGGGTTCTGTGAGATACCCAAGCGAGTTTCCAATAAATCCCCCTCTGTTGCTTGAGTTAGCTTGAAGTAGGTTTCTACAACAATGAACTTTACCATATATAAGACCAAAAAAAAAAAAAATCCTGTCAGGAGTGAATCCAAATTACAGATGCATAGAAAGACATTATGAAACCAAGTAGCAATGAGTCTCAAGAGTTGAAGTATAAACATGAACTTATGTTCCTTTTCTAATAACTCTTCCTTCCTCCTGAGGAGTAAGTAGTTTGCTTAACAGTTTCGTGGCTGAGTCCACAATTTTCCAATCATGCTTGTTTAGTAGTATAATCTTGTTTCAGTATTCAAGATTGCTTCTTTTATAATGTTCATCTCAAAGTCCATTCTAGGCTCATCTCTTTGTCTCCAGCCTCCTTTCCTAAGCTATGTTCCTCTCCACCAGTCCTAACTCAAGCTAAACCTGTTTTTGCACCTAGAGGCTTACAGTAAAGGAGAGGGATTTTTTTTTTCCTTAATGGACTTTCCCTTTTTTTCTCTCTTTTAGTTTCATGTTCTCATACATCCTCTATGAAGCAAGCAAAGAGAGAATGAAGAAACCACTTAAGTAAGGGATCAAAGGTATCTCTCCAATCTGCTACTTGCTACCTGTGTGAACATGATGCTTCTTATAAGCAATATTTGGTTTCCTTGGAGCAATGTTCAGCTTCATGCCTATCTTTGCTACCAAAAGAACACCTTTCAGACTGGAATCCGTATTTCATCAGGACTCTATCTCAGTGTTATTTTCAAGTTGGATGTTCCATTGTTTGGCCTTGAAAAACTGCAGTCTGATGGTTTCTGCCCCTCTGCTAGTCTCCACAGCCCTCCATTTGGAGGCACAGGAATTCCTGAGACCTTCTTGTATACCCTTTAAGGGCTGCAGTGAAGCAAAATGAGTTGAAAATGGCCTCCATTTTCTTCTAAGGCATAATACATTATGATTATTTCAGGCTTAGCACTCTTGACTAGTGTCTTGTTAAAAAATTCTCAGTGATCCAAGATGGCCGATTAGGAGCACATCAGGATTGCAGCTCCCAGTGAAAGTGCAGAGGGTGAGTGGACACTGCATTTCCAGATGGATTTTTATTACCCCCAGATCAGGATATTCCCAGGCGGAGCAGCCCCACGGGTCGCCAGTGTGGCTGTTTTGGCCGGTGCGACTGCTTTGCCAGTGCCCTGGCGCGGTGGTTCTCCATACAAAATACACTGGTCTGTGTGCCCTTTTAACTGGTGAGTGGAGCTACGGGAAGGCAGATTAAAAAGGGGACTGAATCAGGGAGCCAGCCCAGGAGATTCCTAGGCAAAAAAG